>JAHWFO010011600.1:11666-21691 GCA_023313115.1 Rhysida immarginata
TATAAATATATATCACAAGTACAAATATTCAAATATATCATTCATATTCATACATTCATATTAATAATTTTATTTTGAAGATTTAACAAACATTAATAGCAAAGTAAACCATACATACACACATGGGTGCACAGTGTCTAACTCGTAAAGTCCCTAATCTACATTGTGGCACGATGCCAAGCCATTCCATTTGAAACCTCTCTCACAGGCAAGACCGTCCAACATCCCGATAAAGCGACGGAAACGTTCGTCCTGTGTTGCAAGCCCAACTTCTTGAATTTTTCTCCATGTGCTTTGCGTTAAGTGAAAAAAACAGCCACGGATGTCGACATGCTCTCCAAAAACTGTCCACACTGCGTGCATGGCTGAACGTTCGAAATCCATGATCACAGGCGCAGGGTCCAGGGAATAGCCGAAGGCCTCACAGCGGGAGAGTATGGCTCTGAAAAGCTCTCCGTACACCATTTGAGTTTTATTCTGCAAAAAGGCATACATAACATCAACTGCCGATTCACTCAGCGGAATGTGTATTACATATAATTGCAGAAATCCTTGAGGAGATACAGTAAAAGTCCCATCCATGAACCATAATTCCGCATTTGACAGTAGTCGTAAACATTGAGAAGTCCCGAAAATGATTATTCTGGATGCAGAGGAGGACCCATTATCAAAAAGCAAGAATTGTTCTGGATTAGAGCCACCAGTGGTTGACCAAGTCCCATCAGTAACAAGGTCAGATATTGATGCTGATTGTGGTGGATAGTGGTGAGTCAATTCCTCCCCAAAAAACCCCAGGAAAAATTATGTAACCCCCAAAATGTAATTGCAGTAGGAAATTGTCCAGGTAGGAAACTATCCGATAGGAAATTAGAATAATATAAACCAAATAAAAAATGAGTTCATAAATTTCAATTAAAAGAAAACAATGACCTTGTTGGCAAAAAATGTTGAAAACAATTATAACTACAGAAAATATGGATTCTTCTTTTTTGGGAGGGGGGGGAGGAGAGAAGAGTTTAACATATCTCCAGAATTAGCTGAAATATAGCCATCTGAAAAGAAACATGCAGTGACATGAAATTCAAATATTAAATTTCTTTGACATAAAATTAGAATATCATATCCTAATTTTTGGTGGAACCATCCTTAGCTTTAATTACTGCTGCAACTTGTCATGGTATTGATTGCACCAACTTCAGATACTGTTGAGAAGATATTTTTAACCATTCTTCTTGAATGGTGTCGATGAGTTCAGCTTTCATAGTGGATGCGTGTTTTTTGACTGCTTGTTTGAGAATAGACCATAAATTCTCAATGGGATTAAGGTCTGGCGAGTTGCCTGGCCACTAAATAATTTTATGCAATGGCTTCTCAGCCATTGGATAGTAGATTCTGCGCTGTAAGCAAGGCCTAAATCCTGTTGAAATGTAAACTTGTTGAACTGATGCAGTGGTTTCATTGATGGTAGCAGTCTTTGTTCCAGAATAGATTGATATTTAGCAACATTAATACTCCTATCAACATTAACCAATAAGCCCACACTTTCCCTACACGTGATGTCTCCATCATATACCTTATTGGTTATTTGACAGTGCCACTAAGACATTTCGCAGCATACTCTTCTCCTTTCTTTCGCCACATCTTCAGAGATAACTCCAAATGCCACACTGAAACATATCTAATTTGATAATACAATTCTGCACCATTCTTCAGTTCAGTCTTTATACATATGACAGTAGGTCTTTTCTGTTCTTGTGTGTTATTTAAGATGGACTTATTTTTGGGGACTTGCAATGATATCCCATTTCGTTTAATCGTTCGAGTGTCATCCATGCTGAAACTTTGACATTTGATATTTTCTTCCTCTGATCAGTTATCTCAGATTTTGTTTGAAATCTGTTGCTCTTAACTATTTTTCTAAGAGTTGCATCACAATGTTTGGTTGACTTCTGAATAGGTGGTTTATAAACCCTTTTTTCCATTTGCCTTGTATTTTTTGGTTCTATTTTTGATTGTTTCAATCCTTCCTTTTAAGAATAAATAATTTGTTACACTTAGATCACAATGTTTCCCCATGGTTAATTGAGTCTACAGGGTTGTGCATAACCTTTTGCTAGGGGTCTGGAAAATAAACAAAACTAAGTGGAATGTTCTGCAGTTGATAATCAAAAAATACGTTTATTTCTGCTTTTATCACATCAATATTTAGTGTGGCCACCACCTGCTTCTCGAACAGCACGCATCCGTTTCGGGTAGGAGCGGAGGAGTGTCTTAAACAGAGCAGTATCGTACTCCATGTCCTTCAGCACAGATGTCAGGTGTCCCATTAGAAGGTCTCGAGAATACCGATTTCGGAATAACATGGAATGGCTTGATGTTTGCACGCTGACAATGTCTTTGAACCGTTGAACAAGAAATTGTTTTTCTACGCTTGGCTTTAATTTCTTGTGCAACGTTGACACAGCTGCAACGTCTTTTGCCACTGTTATTAGCAATGATGTTTTTGCTTTCCTGTGATAATTTCTCGGGCCTACCCTCAGCAAATTCGGCATGGCAGTTATCACAACCTTTCTTCTAATTGTCCGTCACCCATCTATCCGATCGGTTTAACTTGTTCGCAACCAATTTGCGATTAATAAAAGGCGCACCTGCTTCCATTGCCTCTCGATATGCATTTGCACGAACTCTATCCATGAAACGCTGCTCTTCACTGTCATTTATTAAACCAGCCATATTTGTTTGATACCAATAGATGCACAATGAACTACTCTCTGCCGAAGCGTCATAAGAGTGTGCTACAACGCTGCGGTTTAAGTCGCAGCCCCCTAGCAAAAGGTTATGCACAACCCCGTGCATGCATGCTTTCTTAACCCTAACTACAGTCAAAAGAATAATTTCCTGTCATATGGCATGATTTGCATATGTGTGATTTATTTCATTGTGTCAGTGGTAGCTTTTTGTGCGACATTCTAATTTCATGTTACTATATGTTTCTGTTTAGGTGGCTAGGTGGCTACATTTCAGCTAATTGTGGAGATATGTTAGACTCCCCCCCCAAAAAAATCCTTATTTTCTGTAGTTGTAATTGTATTAAACACTTTTTGGGATCAAGGTCATTTTTTTCAAGGCAGTTGGTAGCGCTGTTACTGTATAGGGCGCTTTTACTTATAAAACCAATTCAACAGTTGTCAGTGGAATGCCACTAAGTATCAAGAGCTACTACAGGTTTTGAACAGGCTGTAGAATGCTTGTGAGTAGATTCCCACTGGTGACCACAAGGGCCAATCAACAGGCCCAAATCAAAATGCTGCGAATGACCACAGTCCCATGGGAGCTACTTACTAGATGTGTGTCAGTCTGTGAGACAACCCACGATGAAATGCCTTTGTGTTTTTTAAATCTTAAAAACACCTCTTTCATCTTTGATCTTAGCCATAATGCCAAGAAACAATCAAGAGCTATTAAAAGTTCACCTTCTTCTGTTCATACAACATAATCTCATATATGATCTGATCTTCCAGCCAGACAATGCATCTTACCATGCAGCAAAGACAACAAAAAACCGTGGTTGGTGAATCAAAAAGAATCACAATTTTAGACTAAGTTGCATGCAGTCCAGATTTAAACTTCACAGAAAATCTATGGGGCGATATTGTGAGGGCAATACAATTCAGTGGCCAAACTACGTGCAGCCTGAGAAGATGTTTTTAATGAAAGACTACAAAAACTAACTGAAACAACTTTAGGATCTTTCAATTTATTTTACAGAAAGGGACAAAAAATCGTTATATCATCGATGTTTCTATTTTTTTTATACTTCTGTTTTCAGAAAATGGTCAAAAAATGAACAAATAAAGCCACTTTGGGGTAGTGTTTCTAATTTTTTTACTGTTGGTATTCATATAAACATAAACTCTCTTCTAAATAAAAGACCCATATTAAACCTAAATTAGTGGAAAAACCATCAATCTCTTTTATCAAACCTATGCCTCAAAATCTTAAAAAGATAAGATGATTTAGCCACTTTAACCAAACCGTGGCTACTCGTATCAATCAACCTCTCCAAAAATGGAAATTTTGGAAATCAGAGCAAAAAGGATATGGTGAACCCTTAGTGTTACCCCAGGGTGATGAGCCCACATCAGTTAAAAAAAAAAAATTATATCTTCATTAGTCTTATAGCAATTAATGTGAGAGGTGAACATCAACTGCGAAGAATGTGTGTAGGCCAACCAACAGTTAAGCAAACTACCATCTAAATGAACCAGGAAGCTGCCAGATGCATGTTGACACAAGGATATGCAAACCCTGTTACATATAATATAGGAATCTGAAGCAGACTGATAGTGCACTGGTAGAAGCAGCTACAATTTGCATTGCGGTACAGGAATTGAACCTCATGGTTAGCAAAAGTTTGTCTTCTCCAACAATTAGCAAGGCGAGAAATTTTGTGGGGAAACAAGGTATTTGATGAAAAGAATGGAAAATTTATAATGAAATTATGCAAACTTTTTTTTCAAATGGAAAGATTCTTCTGAAATTTAAAACCCCTACGATTTCTAAGGTGTCTGAACTATTAAGGAGCCGAACGATGGGTATCCGTGGGAAAGCTCTTCCTGAATGTGCGTTTTTGAGGGCTTATTATCAAGTGCTCTGCCGCTGTTCCCTTTTATGAGTCAGTCAGTTTCAGTGTTGCCCCTTTAAGTTGACCTATGAGCTGACAATTTTCTGTATTCCTCGACAAGTATTATAACTGGAGTGGATGCCTCTTTGACAGAACAAGAAATTCTAGATACCCCACACAACCATCAAGGTTAGAAAGATTCCTGTTTTCTACAAAGATATGAAATACTGTTAAGTTATCCTTTATTTGCTGAATTGAAATTAGGACATCAAATCTTTCTGGTGGAAACATCCATTCAATGCAGGAATTGCCCACTCCCTAAACCACCACATGCATATTGCTCAAGATGTCTGTCCAGCATTCATTTAAGAGAACATTGCCAAATTACACATCAAGTCTGCTAATCCTCAAGTTACATAACAAAAAAATATGCCCTAAAGGATCAGGAAAAATAATCAAAATGAGAGGTATGCATCCAACATCAGCATTCTACAAAGAAAAGATGGTTAAAGCAAAACTGGTACATTTCGGTTGGGGGCCTGGACAGCCAGCCTACAGTCTGGCTTCAGTGCCTTCAGACTACCACCTGTTTGAAGACCTGGGTGGTCAGTGGTTTAAGATTGACAAGGAACTGAAATCTACTGTGTGCCAATGGTTGTATTCATAGCCGACGGAGTTCTATGAGCCGGGTATTCTGAAACTAGTGCAGCGCTGGAATAAATGCCTAAATCTTTATCTAGATGTGTAGTTTCAGCTGCACGTAGTTGTTTTGTAATTTTTTTTTGAAAAAATAAATGGCATTACTTTATGATATCTCCTTGTAATTTAAAAAATCAGTCAGAAAAATTCAGTAGACAACAAGGAGGAGTAATTATTGTGTGGGCATATTTTGGCTTCAACAGAATCTCAAACATTGCCTTTTTAAGTGGTCGCCAAAATGCAAAAAAACTTCAGAAAACACTAGAGAATTGCCTTCTTGCCATCTCTCAAGAAACTGCTGGTAAAGAATGGATTTTGCAACAAGATAACGCTTCCATTCATGCATGCTGATCAACTTTGAATATTATGGAGTGGCCAGCACACAATATGAATATTATGGAGTGGCCAGCAAGAATTTCCAGACCTAAATCTTATTGAGAACTTATGGGGGTATTCTAGCCCACAGTTTAGCAGCCGTGATGAAAAACACAAATCATTGACAGTTGGTATAACATACATACTACACTCATTCATACAGTAATTAAAAGTATGCCGAATCGTTTTCTTGATGTGATTAAATTTAATAGTGGTCCAATAAAGTATTAAAAAATAAAAGATCATCAATATATATTTATTTACAATATTGTAAGCAACAGGCTTATACGGGTGCTTAGGAAATTTGAGAACATGATGCAGATAGTAGAACAGGTTTGTTTGATGTAACCGCCATTAGCAGCAATGATGGTTTCAATGCGAGACTGGAAGCGTTAACCTGGCCGAATTAAATGGTCCTTTTGGATGTTGGGCATTACCCAGCCAATGGCGGCCTTGACTACCATGTGGGAATGTCGGTTAGCTGCCCGTTCAGCAATATCCCACATGCAATAGTCCAAGGGATCGAGATCTGGCAATGAGATCGCCATAAATTCAGTGTGATGTGATCATGCAGATGGGTTGCCATCCATTCTTCAGTTGTCACCGGTGCAGGTGCAGAGTTGTTTTGAAAGACATACGGCCTGCCATTGCTCATCCAGGGCTTCACAGCTGTTTGCAGTACTGCAATGTAGTCAGCAGCAGTCACGCGAAGACCCTGTGGAATGAAGTGGGATTGCACGACACGTCCTTTGGTACTCACCACCCATAAAACCATCTGGAAAAATTGGGTGGCATAACATGCAGGACATCGAAGGGATCTGCACATAACTGTCATTCCACCAGTTCACCTTTTGGTCCTGGTCGAAATTTTTTTCATCAAAAAAAAACCCCCAAAAAAACAGGATGCCAGGTTCCCAAGGATGTTTGACTTTGTTTAATAACCATTTTCTTCAAAGTAGTTGTTGTTCTTGTGTTTTTGCTAACATGAACTGCCCTTTCCTCAGAATTATAACAAAGGTCCTCATGCACCACACTATGTGCCCTTGGAAACCTGGAGATCTCAGATAATGGCTCTAATGGACATTCCTGGGTTCGCATCAATAATGTTTTGCATTTGTTGTACAAATTGCGGTATTCTCATAAATTTCAAACATAGTGTGTGCTTTTGTTCTTAGCTACAGGCGACACGTCCGCTTGAGGTTTCCAACTCCTTCCAACTTTCAAAACCGTTGCAATTTAAACATGCTGTAGGTGTAGTGCAACGATCATGTCCTGTCTTTTCGTTTCTTGCGTTAAGTGATTGTCCACCATTGATGCTCTATAAAGATGAAAGTACAGATATTAGTGTACATAAACTGCTCACATGTCCTCAAATACCCTCTGCACCCTGTATAAGATCAGTAGCGGCTTACTAAGAAATAATATACCATAATATAACAGAAAAAAGAATGCAGAAAATATAAATTAAGTACAAAAGTAAAAGTAAATATAAAATCCATTGACAATAAAACAAAAACAGAAAAAACATCATAATAAAAGTCTAACATTCTAAATATATATATATATATATATATATATATATTATAAGTGTCATATGACAACATTTATATCTATGAGGTTAGACATATACAGGGTGTCTCAAAAAAATGTAACCAACACCATTTTTTCCAGGTGTAACTAATCCATTGGTGCACGTTATCAGCTTTGTCTGGACAATGACTGTCATCAACTGAACATTTGCGAACATGATTCTTTAATTACATTTGTCTTCTGTAATTCAAGCCTTTAAACTTGTCTCTATGTTCATAAATAATGTTTGTATAGTCATTCAAAGTGTTAGTACATTTTTTTGAGACACCCTGTATTACAAAAATTGTACATTCGGAAAAAAAGGAAAGTCTTTAACTGTCTACCTCGAGAAAGATAAGTAAAAACGAAAAAAAAGGTAAGGAAAAAAAAAGGTAAGTCATTATTATGTCTGGAATTTAGTTTGAAATTGTCCAACAACGATAAGAGATTGTCTCTGAGACTTGTTGATTGACATAGCGAAACTGAGCTTAAGAGGAAATTACAGTCTCTTGAACTGAAATGGCAAATCTGTGTCTGATGGGATCAGTAGGAATTCTTGGAATGAACACAATTTCATTTTTGTATTTCCCTGTGATGATCATAGCCTCGATAACATGAGACTTCATGCTTTTGATGACTAACCTTGTTCCACTCCACAATCGTGCATGACTGGAGCTCCTTCTTTGAGGATAAGGTTGTGTAGTGGCATTCCAGGTGGCTGGACAAAGTTTAGAAACTTGTTGGAAACTCTACAGCTTCATCCTGATTGACAACAGTGTCAATAGATCGGAAAGAACTTACTGTTTCAGGCAACATTTTTAGCAGATCCAGATTGATTTTGTCGACTTCATCATTTTGTGGAGCCAAAATCGCACGCTCACACAAGCAAGTGGAGTCTTTGTAGTTGTTGTTCATTTTAGAAAAGACTTTTGCCTTGACCTCTTCTATTGTGCTAACCATCTGTCCACATGCATGTCAGGCTGTTGGTACAAAGGCAATCTTCTACTGCCAATGGCAAGCAGCTGGTGTGAAAAGTGCTCAGCTGTTAAATCTGCAAACAGACAGGCTCTCATGTTGGTCCTCAGTTCCAGTTTCTGATCATGTTGCCAGAAAATGGAGGTCTTCAAAGAAGTATTCAGCTCATCAGCCTTTGTGCTTTTTGGGATGATGGGAAGGGTTTGTCAAAAGTATCCTGCAAGAACAACAGTCACTGCCTCTAATGACCTTCAAAGTCTTGTCAACAGCTACAAGTGATACCTTGGATTCGAGATGTAGTTGGAGCCAAAAACTGGACAAAATGCAGCAATAACTACAGGAAACCACTGATCCACATAAATTCTTTATTCAGACGTATGCGCATTTCGGCAGCCACACTGCCTTCTTCAGTGTATACAGAAAAATTGATCAGAACGGGCTGAGCTACCAGTGCCTTGCGATGTGATATGGTGCACTCATCCCAGACAATGAGCAGTGTTTGTTGCAAAACTTTGGCCAAAACTGAATTCCTTGAAATGATGTATATTGGAGAATTTGTTTTGGCCAAGTTCAAAGGAATCTTAACAGCTGAATGCACAGTCCTACCTCCAGTAAGAAATGTTGCAGCAATGCCAGAAGGTGCCACAGCCAAAGCTATGCAGTGCTATCTGGTCTTTGCAAAAACTTTTCCAATCTGTCTTCTGGCAGCATCAATAATCCTGTTGTAAGCAGCTCTTTGGTCATTGAGTAGCTTTGGCTCATTTTCAGCAACAACAGCCTCCAGTTCATCTATCTATCTTCTTGTATCTCTCCTTCATCTTCTATTACCCCTTTACGTGATCAGATAAATTAGAATCCCTCTTAAAAAAAAAAAAAAAAAGAAGAGAGAGAACGTGTGTGGATGAGGGATGGGGGGTAAAAAAGCATTATTTCTCTGCCATGACTTTGAATCAATCTGACCTGCCTAAAACCTTCCCAGGGTCAACCTGAATAACCATCAAAATTTCATCTTGGTCCAGCTATTTTGGAATGCATAGCAATCAAACAGACAGAGAATTTTATATACAGAGTGGATACAAAAATGAGCCCCCCCCACTTTTATTTTCGTAACCGAAACAGATATGTCAATTTTGATGAATCCAATGAATAGTAAGTTGTGGGTGACCTATCCCATAGTGCACTTTTCATCATCATCCCAAATATGCAAATTAAGACACATTCAAATCCTATCTAAAAAACCGTAACAGAAACACAAAAAATTCCAAATGAAGACTTCTTCAGCATGGAATTCCGAACAAAAAAAAAAAAAATTCCAAAATCCGATGAACGGATCACCAACAATCAAAGTGCATAAATAATTATACTCCAAAGTTAATCATAAATGTGCTCCATGTGACGACCATTGACACCATAACACAATAGAGCGCGGAACTTAACTGATGCCATTACATTGGCGAGCATGGTTGGTATCACTCCTCAGTATGCTTCTTCAATACTTTGTACCAGATCCTATAGTGAGGTGGGTGTGTGGCATAAACTTTTTCCTTCACAAAGCCCCACAAGAAAAGTCAAGTGGTGTTAGATCAGGTGAGCAGGGTGGCCAATGAACTGATCCTCCTCGACCAATCCATCACTGTCTGAACATCTCAATCAGACACTCATGAACGCCCAATCCGTAATGTGGTGGAGCTTCGTCATGCTGGAACCACATGCGCTGATAGGAGGCCAATGGCAAATCATCAATGAAATCTGAGACTACAATGTTGAGAATATCACCCCTATA
>JAHWFO010011601.1:0-19182 GCA_023313115.1 Rhysida immarginata
ATTAGGTGCTAATAAAAATAATGGTAATTCCTAGGGGGAAGCGTTAATTTCACGTATGGTTTATGTTTATAAAAAAAATTATCGATTTAGTTTCCACGTTTGGGAAATGTTTGTTTATTAAGGCATTAGTGATGGTTATCGTTACCGAATCTGCTGATACGAAAAACGTTTATTTTCAAAGAAATTTATTATTTTTGAGAGTTTATTTAATTGTACAGACCAAATAAGCAAAAGATCATCAAATTTATCTTCCGCGGATTTTTGATGTTAAAAAAGATGCAAATCAATGCTCTCGGTTTATGTCAGATTTACTCGAGCAATATGTTCCTTTTCTTTTTCTATTACTTTAGATGTATTTGACCAAAATACTTTAAATTGAATATCGGTTTCTAAAAATGCAATCTCCCAATACTTACGATATCAAAGACTAATGACGGAAGGGAATTAATTAGCATCTGTTAATTAACCGAGTTAATTAACTAAGTTTTTGTCATTCATGCTAATTTTCTTCATCACATATCCTTCCATTAATTTTGTTATACATTAATTAGCATCCATAAGAAGCAAATCTACTATGAATAAGGATTTCTAATGTGATGGGAGTCGGAGAAGATCTCCACGATAATGCTAGTCATGGATTTGGAAGAGAAAGATTGACTTTAGAGTTTTTCGTCTTTTGTTCCTGGTTTTTTTATTTATCTTTTTTTTTTTTAATTATCATTTGGCATTGTTGAATTGGTGCAAGTTATGTTTTCGTTTAAAATTTAAAAGATAGCACCTTCTTTAATTTTTTTTTTTTTTTTAACCTATTGAAAATGTTTTATCTTTCCACGATAGAATTTTCATTCTTAATAATTAATTATTCAAGAATTAAATTTGTATGGGGACTTTTCCCCTTTAATATTCTGAAAAAAATATTTATTGAAATATTGTATATAAAAGAAATGCAAGAAATAAATTATAATTTCAAATACAAGCATAGGATTGTCATTTTGTCACGACTATCAATATGCCAGGCTAGGTCACAACAATTTCGGACACACTCCAGCAGGCACCCTGAGACTCTTTACTGTTTTTTTTTTGCTCGGAGTGAATTTTTTTTTTAAAGACTGGGGGGCTGTGCCCCCCAGACCCCTCCCCCTCTAACGAACTGATACACGAGGTCTGTTCAAAAAATACGTAGACTGTTTGAATTGCGCGGGCCCTGTTGGTCCCAATCAAAATCGCTTGGTGTCGCCATCTTCTGACAGATCCGCTGATTACAAGGCAGTTTTTTGATTGCAAATATCAGTATTGGTTGATTAGCTACGCGGTTGTTTGTGAAGTGTGTTTTTTTTCGTTTGGCGGATTTTTAGAATGAGTGACTTGAACGAGCAAAGAGTTGCTGTGAAATTTTGTGTTAAACTCGGAAAAACTGCCACTGGACGAGTGGAAAAGGCCAGAAATGTAGACGAGAGGTGACTGGTTGTTTCGTCACGACAACGCTCCAGCCCATTCAGCCCTCAGAACTCGAGAGTTTTTGGCCAAACACTCGATCACTGTTCTTCCTCACCCACCCTACTCACCTGACCTCGCTCCTTGTGACTTCTTCTTCTTTCCCAAACTCAAAAGACCTTTGAAAGGAAGGAGATTTGAGACGATTCCCGACATAAAGGCAAATGCGACGAAGGCGCTGAAGGACATCACAAAAGAAGCGTTCCAGGACCGTTTCCAAAAGTGGAAACACCGTTAAGATAAGTGTGTGCGTCGGGGAGGAGAGTACTTTGAAGGGGACCCAGATGTGTAACTTCTGAATAAAGTATATTTTGTTTTATGACGTCAGTCTACGTATTTTTTGAACAGACCTCGTATACCCCAACCTATTTGGTTACAGGGTGCAGTTGGTTTCCCCCCGGCCGGTTACAGGTTTCGCGACAATTCAATTGGCACTGGACATTCAATTTCTCGGCATACATCACTTATATCAGGTATATATAATTACTCGGCGCAGCCCCCCAGTCTTTAAAAAAAAAAATTCACTCCGAGCAAAAAAAAAAAAACAGTAAAAAAACAGTAAGGAGCCTCAGGGTACCTGCTGGAGTGTATCCGAAATTGTTACCACCGCCGGGCTAAGGTCGTTTAACATTTACCGTCGCCCACCCAGAATTAGGCATAGATCATGAGCAGAGGAAGCGGTAATTGAATGACAATTTTTTTAATGAATAATTGAAACAGTCAATACGGAGGGTTGATTCAGATAAAATGAGATGACTTTAAACGCCGCGTATGACCTTGACGGAATGTGATTTGCATGGCTCCTCCACTATTCATGGGGATTAGCTTTGTATACACTTGTTGCTGTTATTTGGGACATTTTGTGCTGAAACATGGCTTCCAAAATCGCAGCTTTTTGGGAAGGGTATATGTTTGGCCTTTCCGACGCTAACTTCAGTCTTTCGTGCATTGTGGAATTGTGCAAACGAAATGGTATTGTGGTATCCAAAGCTACTGTGGGTCGAATAATCAAAAAGAATAAATTGCGACCATCTAATGAACGTGGACGAGCAGAGAAGCAGACCGGAAACAAGCCCCAGCCAACACGCCCAGCTCAAATGGTGCGAGAAATCCGGTCTGAAGTGCTGAAAGAAAATCCCCCCACACAGAGAAGTCTAGCCTAAAGGAAAGGTATTTCACAGGCAACAGTCTCCAGAATAATTCATGACAATCTTGGGCTGGAGCGACGTCATAAAGCGCGCAGTCACACAATTGAGTGACTGAACACAAGTGAACACTGCCAAGTCATCTGTGGCTTACTACAGGAAAATGGAACAGGAGACGGGCATACGAGTTATTCCCTTCTCTCATGTGCCTGTAAAATCTCCTGACGCATCACCGATGGATTTCTGTGGTTTTGGTCTCCTGAAACGACGGCTCGGAAGTCGCCGACCAAGAACCGTTGATGGGCTATGGAAAGTATGTCAGAAGGTGTGGAACGAACTTCCATGGAGTCCCTCAAACTCGGCCTACTTCAGTGGAAATTATGGTGCCGAGGGATAGTCCAACAAAGTGGCTCTCACATCGAACACAACCGATGGTGGCTCCATGGTATTACACCATCTTAACAGAACTGCAAAGTCGTCTCATTTTATCTGAATCAACCCTAACCTAACCTTTCTTCATCTTGCCGACAGAACCTCCCTTGCACCTGTATTTAATCTCTCGCAAATCATTAATAGAGCACTTTTTTAATACCTTAAGAAAGCTTATTAATGGACAGCTCATTTTCCCGAGAACCCTCGAATTAATAGGCTTTCGTGTTCCCACTGGTAAAAAAAAAAAAAAAAAAAGAATCAAGTTCTTGTGTTCTTTGGTAAATCGCGGACTAAATTTTCCACAATAGACTCAGCTTATATTTTCAAAAGAACTTTAATAATGGTTCTGATGATGACTTAGATACATCTACAATTAACTTCTTAACCACTCTGCATTATAATAATAATTTTAATACTCACTTCAATGATATCACTCCACTAGAAGTTATATTCCTTGGTAAATTCGCCAAAGCAAGTACAAAGTGTATTTTTGAAGACATTCCAACCCCCTAAACCTAACCTACAAAAGTGGGTGTCCTTCAGGTTCTTCAACCCTAGCTGTTGTCGCCTTTCCAAATTTTTCTCAACATACAATCTGCGTGTCCCCCATTCCAACCCCCAAGATATTTATAATTTGGCTGGAGTATATCGAATAAATTGTAATGATATTGTAATGAATAATACTTGTAATGACTTTTATATTGGCCTCTCAACCCGCAATTTTGCTGCCAGATTTAAGGAACATGCATCATATTTTAACCAAAAAGACAGTAAATCCCAATATGCTACTCACCTCATTGAAAAAGGACACAGCCTCGATAGCCGCAATGACTCTATGAACATTATTCATATTTGCAAAGACCCCATAAGAACTAACATTTTAGAATCTATAGAGATTTACAAAGCAAAGTAACAAGATCCCGATTCCATAAATATACGCAAACTTCATTTGATGTTCATTCCATGGTATTTCCCATAACCGATTTGTTATAATGGCCTAGATGCATTTTCAACAGTATTAGTTCATATATACAGGGTGAATACAAAAGTCTGACCCCCCCTTTTATTTTTTGAACCGAAGCAGATATGTCAATTTTGATGAATCCAATGAATAGGAAGTTGTGGGTGGCCTATCCCATGGTGCACTTTTCATCCTCCCAAATATGCAAATTAGGACACATTCAAAATTTATCTCAAAAACCGTAAGGGATAGAGAAAAAAACCCAATTGCAAACTTGTTCAGCATAAAAAAACAAACAAAACAAAAAAAATCATCCAAATCGGACCACCCAATCACCCACAATGGACAAATTCACGATGTACTCGCCATTGCCCATCAATTTTATGGAGCAAAAACCTTGACTCGTCGGAGAAGGCGACCTTAGCCCATTCGTCTGTGGTCCAATGGTGGTGCTCACGTGCAAAGTCTAGGCGTCTTGCAATGAGGTTTGTCGGTGATCTGCTCTTCGGGTTTCGGTGAACTTTTGTTGTTTTGTTTGGAATTTGCTGTTGAACAAACGTGCAATCGGAATTTTGTTGTGTATCTCTTACCGTTTTCGAGATAGAATTTGGATGTGTCCTAATTTGCATATTTGAGATAATGAAAGGTGCTCCGTGAGATAGAGCACCCTCAAGTTCCTATTCAGTCCCTGTATAACTACATTGGTATACAAGATAGGAAGGTGATAATATACTTTTGACTCACCCTATATGTACATACTAGCAGATGTACCCGGCGTTGCCCAGTGAAATTATCTGCAGGTGTTAGCATTGGCATCATAAATATTTTTATGCTTAATCGTGTCGATGTTAATGCCAAAAAAAGAAAACATGCGGGAAGTATCAATTCATTACTTTATCTTGAAGAAAAGTGCTCCTGAAAGTTAACGCATACTTCAGGAAGCTTATTGTGAACAAGCTCCATCTCTAATTTGGCTCGACGAGATCAGGAAGGTGTGGAGTATTATGAGCTTCTAAAACCAGGTGAAACCGTTGTTAGTTATTGCTACCAAAACTAATAACAACAACGATCTGAACCAGCACAGACCAGAAGACATGGCAAAGTAATTTTGGTTCATGATAATGCACCATTACACACACTTCAAAAACAGTTTAGGGCCCAGTAAAAGAGCTTGACTGGGAAGATGTACACTGACTGAGTAAAACTCACGGGGTAGTCAGGTCAGGTATCCTCTGACCCTGTGGAGAGCAGCGATATGGCGTGGAAGTGAGTCTCAAGTCCTTGGTACATTTCCGGAGGCAGATGACACCACAAAGTCTGCAGAACGGTAGCCAATTGCGATTTGTTCATGGATGAAGGATCCATCGCACAGAGCCTGAGTTCAATGGCATCTCAGATATGCTCGATAGAGTTCATATCAGAACTTCGGGGTGGCCAGTCCAGTCGATGGACCTCCCCTGCATGCTCTTCGAACATTCTCAGGCAACTTTGGAGCGACGTAGCAGCGCACTGTCATTTTGAAAGACGACAAGTTCGCTGGGGTGTTGGAAGGCCAAAAACGGGTGAGATGGTCTCTGAGCAGTTGACGATACTGCAGACCATTCAACGTGTTTTTCAGAAGAACAAGGGGGCCCATTCCATACCATGAAGACACGCCCTCGACCATGACTTATACCCTACTGCCCTGGGCCATGCCAGATCCATCGCCTCATGAGCCTGTGCCCCACACGGTACCTCCTATCATCATGGAACATTTGATATCATGATTAGTCCGACCATATGATGTTATGCCACTGTTGCAGTGTCCATCCAATATGGTTGGTGATAAATGCACGCGAGTGTGTCCAATGATGTGGGGTTAACAGTGGCGATCGCTCCCATAGCCGAGGCTACGCATGTTCCTATGGATGTCCACTGGGAGACTATTCTAGCTCGGTCGACTTTGAATTGGTTTGTGATTTGTCGCACTGTGTAACTCCTGTCTCTGTTGACCATTCATCACAGTCATCGAGGGTGGCTGGATGCCCGGTATGGTGTCTGTTGTGGACCGTTATGCCTTCCTCCAACAAATCTCATTACACCTTAGACATGGTTGAACATGTGAAGCCGAATTCATGCACGACCGCCAAATCGAACTTCCCATGCGTCGGGCATCCACCACCACGCCCCGTTTGAATGCCATCAACTCACAACAACATACCATTTCACAAGAATCAAACACACAGCGACTTCCCCAAGGTCTCACACACAATTGCAGCCTCCATGTTGTGTCAGATTGCGAATCAGCGACCTGCTATCCCACGAGTTCTCTTCAGTCAGTGTATTAACGCACCACACTTTGATGGTCAATCAATCAGCATGGGCCAGACCTTCCAATCGACAGCAAACAGATTTTCTTAGCAGCACTTCAAAACATACGAAGAAGTATAAAAGTGAGTCACTGAATGATTTGCCTCAAAACAAGAAAAGTTCTATTCGGAGAGTATCCGCAAATTACCTGAAAGATGGGAGAAATATGTAGATAGCGATGAACCTTACTTTGAATAGAGGGTGTGTATAAAAGGTATCGGGAAAAGTTTTGGAAAAATAGATTTATTTCAGATATTGCTACAAAACCTTAAAATTCTTCAAAGTACATCCCTTGAGCATCGACACACTTTTGCCAGCAGCTTTTCCAAGACTCGGAGGCTCCCTGGTAGGCGGATACCAGAAGGTTCTTAAGGGTATGCATGCAAGCTTCTTTGACGGCACTTAGGGTCCCATGGTGGTGTCCTTTGAGGGAGGATTTCACTTTTGAGAATAGGAAAAATTCTGCTGGGGCCATGTCGGGACTGTAAATGGGATGGGGAATCATCGCTATGCCGTTTTGCGTCAGGTAGTCCGAAACCTTGGAACAAGTGTAGCTGGGTGCAATGTCGTGATGCAATTTCCAATTTGACCCTCATCCAGTTGACCCTTCTCTTCTCAGGTGGCACTTACCACACAAGTTGCACGTTGCCGTTGGTTCTTGATGTCGACGGCCGTCCAGAGCGGGCTCGTCCTCCACATTCTCTCGACCATCTTTGAAGAGCTTGTGCCACTTAAAAACTGCAGTTTGTGACATCATGCCCAACGTCTCCGTACCCGATTTCCCCAGTCCAACACAAAATTTTATGGCATACCGCTGTTCAATCGTTCGCTGCATATTGAGTTTGCATCGAGTCACTCGACAGGGGTCTACTAAAACTTCGATCTAGTCTGAACAAACGCTCGCAGGCGACTGATGCTTGACGTATTTTGAAGGTCAGACCCCACACCACTGAGCACGCCAGTCACGTTAGGAAAAAATTGTTCCCGATACTTTATATACATACCCTGTAAAGCAATGTTGATGTTTCTCTTGAAATTACACTATATGATCAAAAATATCCGGACACCCCTCACAGATCATCGATTGGCCCAATGTCACATGATAATGACTTGCACATCATTTAAATAGCTTCCCACACCTTCAGACACAACTCTGCTTGGACATTGGCAAGAATGGGTCGTTCGGCAGAGCTCAGTGAGTTCCAACGTGGAACCATCGTTGGATGTCACCTATGCGGCAAGTCCGTGCGTGACATTTCCAGCCTTCTTCAGATACCCAAGTCAACAGTAGGCGATGTCGTTATGAAATGGAAGACCAGGGGATCGACAACAGTTCAACAACGAACCGGTAGACCCAAGAAACTAACGGACAGAGACCGTCGAGTGCTTCGTCGTGTCACCCGCAGCAACCGGAAGTCCTCGGCGGAAAAAATTGCCACAGAGTTTCGAAACGCCTCTGCAAACGATGCCAGTACCATGACAATTCGTCGGGAACTGCACACGATGGGATTCCATGGCCGTGCTGCTGCCCACAAGCCCCACATCAGCAGGGTCGACGCCAAGTGACGTCTGGAGTGGTGCAAAGCCCACAGAAACTGGACAATGGACCAATGGAAACGTGTAATGTGGACAGACGAATCTCGCTACACACTCTGGCAATCCGACGGACGAGTTTGGGTTTGGCGCATACCTGGAGAACGCTTCTTACCTGAGTGCACGGAGCCCACAGTCAAGTTCGGAGGAGGAGGAGTCATGGTGTGGGGCTCATTTTCATGGTACGGACTGGGCCAGCTCGTTCCTGTGCAAGGAATCATGAACTCCGACCGTTATCTGAATGTTTTGGACAACTGTGCACTTCCAACGTTGTGGCAATTTTTCGGAAACGGGCCATTTCTCTACCGACACGACCATGCTCCATGCCACAAAGCGAGGCGTGTACAGCAGTGATTTGCGGACTCAGGGGTCGAAGAAATGGGTTGGCCGGCACAAAGTCCCGACCTCAATCCTATAGAGAGTCTGTGGGATGAATTGGAAAGACGCTTGCAGGCCAGATCACATCGGCCAACTTCTGTACCTGAACTGATTCTCGCTCTTCGGGAGGAATGGAGAACATTCCGGAAAGTACCTACCAACATTTGGTGGAAAGTCTTCCCCGAAGGGTGGAAGCTGTGATTCGGGCAAAGGGATGTGCAACGCCGTATTGATTTCCATGAAATCGTGGCTAGAGCGCAAACGTGCATGTGTCCGGATATTTGTGATCATATAGTGTATGTTTTTAGATGAGTCGATGATGATTATTCAAAACTGAAACTGTGCCGTTAGAACTGAGCGAGCACAATTACGATTAACAACATTTGATTATTCATTACGGTGAACTTCTGGCTCATCGCATGCATTAACTTCATTCTCTACTTGGTCATACACTCACTCACCAAAAGTCATGGCACACCCCTCCAATCAGGTTCCCTGTCCGTAATGAGACAAATCCCGCTGCTTCCATTCTCAGAATGCAGGTGCACGGTACTCCTTGATATCACACAATCATTGTAAGCAAAACTAGCTACAGAAATGGCAGCACACCAAGAGCTATCTGCATTTGAATGGGGGATGATTGTTAATGCCAGACGGATGGGTGCCGCAATGTCAGATGTAGCCAACACCCTATGTATATTGTGTGTTGCAAGGGTTTATCGTGAGTGCGCCCAACAAGGGGTTACAACACATGTCGGAGGTGTTGGCTGGGTCACCCGACTTGCAACTGCTGAACGGAGAGTGACAGCGGGCCAAATAACCATGCTGTACAACCAGGAAGTCCCACAACTGTGTCCGTGACGACAATTCGGAAAACCTTGGTAGCTGCAGGCTTTGGGAGCAAGAGACATTGACATTGGACCGCTGAGGACTGGCGAAGGGTTGCCTGTTCCGACAAGTCATGGTTTTAGCTGTATCGGGCTGATGGTTGTGTCTGTGTCTAGCGCAGGCCACATGAAGCCATGGACCCTGCTTGTCAGGGGGGACCATTCGGGCAGACAATCACTCTGCATGCTATTTCCTACGTCGATCTGCTTGGGGACCATCTGCACCCCTTCATGAACTGTTTTTGCCCCGCAGCGACGGCATGTACCAGCAAGATAAGGGGTCTCCACACACGGCCCTTGTGACACAGCAGGGGCTAGAGGTGCATGCTACTGACTTCACGACAATGATTTGGCCTCCACGTTCCCCAGGTTGCAATACGATATATATCTGGAAAATTTTGACTATATACATATCCAGTCTAAAGATATTTGCATAGGCGTGCAACCATCAGCCCACCATGGGTTGTAACGAGGGTAAAATTTTGAAGTGCATTGGTGTTTTTTTTATTGTCAAAGATTGTATATAGAACTTGGGTGACATTTAAAATATGTTTACGTAATTAACGTACCAGTAAATGTTTTTACAAAGAAATTTTAAAATTATTGGATTGTTAAGATCAAATTTGAATTTGTACTTTTCTTGTTTCTTTGATTTTAGTATCTAGAAACAATGGCAGAAATGATAAAAAAAGGAATTGAAACGGCTAACCAAGATCTTAAGAAAGAAAACGAGGAGAAGATTTGGCAAGAGGTTGGGCGTTTGCTTTTTCATGTTAGCATAAAAAGTGTGTTTGTGCACAATTGTTTTTATCGTTTCTCTTGTGTAGGGATTACTGCGCCAAGTGCCTTTAGTTGGGACATTTGTCAATTGGTGGTCACCTCTTCCAAAGGAAACTGGAATTAAAGGACGTAGTTTCAATCTACAATCCGGTAAGTAATGTAACAATAATTGTATAAAAAAAATGGAATAAAAGAGAAAACACGGGACTAATTTATTTAAACGATACGGTAATTCTCTTTAATGCTGACAGGTTTCGGTGTTAACACTATCATCACGGGCTAAACAGTTACAGAACAATGGCTGGTTTTATTGTTATACATTGAATACAGTAAAACCTTCTACATGTATAACGACCACCCACGGGAGCAAACAAAAGTGGGTAAGCTCAGGTGGTCGTTTACAACTCAAAGACAAAAGTTTAGCAATTTGCAATGGTAAACTTTTAGGGGGAGCTGGGTAACAAAGCCAAACTCTCCGTCTTCAACTCTATCTTTGTCCCCATTCTCACCTATGGTCATGAGGCTTGGGTAATGACCGAAAGAGTGCGATTGCGGGTACAAGCGGCCGAAATGAGATTTCTGAGAGGTGTGGCAGGTGTTACCCTACTAGGTAGAGTGCACAGCAGCACAATAAGGGAGTCTTTAGGTGTTGAGCCGCTACTTCTCCTCAGTTGCATGATACGGATGCCGCAAACTGGTCTTCCTAGGCAGTTGTTATTTTCCAAGCCGGTGGGTAAGAGACCAAGGGGTTGGCCTAGAATTAGGTGACTAGAATACATGGAGAATCTGGGTTCGAGTCGCTTTGGTATTACCAGGGAGGACATGCACCTGATGGCGGAAGATCGCGATCGCTGGAAATCCTCCATAGGGCTGCTGCCCCTGCGACCCTAACGGATAAGCGGGTTTGAAAAGTAAAAAAGTAAAAAGTAAGTGCAATGGTAGCAAATCGCAGAGACAATAATATTTTAACTTTTTGCCCAATAGAACTGTGAAAACAAAAAAATGAACAGTTACCTTTATTCTGCAATTTACAGCTGCAAATTTACGGTAGGGAAAACAAATTGTTAAACGGAAATAAATGGGACATAAGTTTAGCAATGTCTGTATTAATATTTTGTGACATCACCTTTGTTCTTGAGCACTGCGTGAATTCGACATGGCATATATGCTACTAACTTGTAATATTTTTCTGTTGTAATTTTTGTCCAGGCATTAATGACAGCTTCTTGCAGGGACTCCCTAGAGGTCATGTGCTCCTTTCGGACCAATTTTTTCATACTTCTCCAAATGTTCTCAATCGGATTCAGATCCGGAGAATTCCCAGGCCAATCCAAAACCTGTAATCGTTGTCTAGAAAATAGAACTGTGTAGTTGGGAAGCAGGTGATCAGCCATTATCTGGCAATATTTTAAGGCTGTCACTGTGCCATCAATGATACAAATACTTCCGAGACCCGCAGAAGTCAGAGTATCATAAACCATAATTGAGGGTGGGAATTGACTAGATCTTGAAATGCATCCAGCTTCCAGTTCATCATGGTTTTTTTTACGGATAACTGTTCGTTGTCCATCATTGATTGCACAAAATCGGCATTCATTTGAGAAAATGCCCCTTTTCCAAGCATTTTCATTCCATGTGTGATAGTTTTTGCACCATTCAATTCGTTTTTTTCTTCATTTGTGTTGTTAACATTGGCTTCTTCTTAGCAGTGTAAAACCGGTGTCGAAATTCTTTTATACGCCTGATGGTTGTTTTAGAAGAACGTTCTTGTTAATTTTGCTGCACCACTCTTCAGTTATTTCGTTCGATGTTCGTTGTCTCATTGTTGGTATCAACCGTTTCAGAACTGTCCTTTCGAATGCTGGTGATTCGTGGACGTCCCGATCTGGATTTTACGTTAATTGTCCCATCACTTTTATACCTTTTGACAATTCGGCTGACACTTGACGGATGAATCTTCAATTGTTTAGCAATTTCACATTGTTTCATACTAGTCCTCACTAATTCTAGGAGTGATTGTTTAATGGTTTCATCCAATTGTTTGGCTCTAGGCATTTTACAATTGCAAATAGTTGTGTTCATCTTCTTATTGTTTGCAGGGCAATGTGATTATTATCACACCAATTGACACACCATTTACTTAATGGACTCATCCATGTCATTTGCATGAAAACATTTGCAAAGGATATGTTTTTGTAACATTAAAGGGAAATATTGCTAAACTTTTGTCTCACAATTTGCAAGTTGCTAAACTTATGTCCCATTTATTTCCCATACCTGGAGTTCGTCGAGCATCTTCGTGATATTTATAATAAATGAATAAGGGTCCAAAGAGATGCGGTAGAAAGCTTTTACTGCCTGACGCGTTTCAACTAGACGTTATCTTCGGAGGCGGTTAAGCTACAGAGATGTGAGGCTGGCCAGGGGAATAATTTATACATTTATACATATTAGACAGAGTGTTAGGGCCAATGGAATAATTACAGAGTAAAGGGGAACATTATGACAAACGATGACTGGTTGTAAGGGAATAGATATGAGGAAAAGATAGATATAATGGACCTTAGGGAGGTCTTAACTTCCTGTTCGGTTGGAGGTGGATTTCATCTTGGTGAAATTTAGGAGCAGTTGGATCGTATCCGTTCTTTCGAACATGGTTTGGTTGTTGAGCATAGTTGTTGGTTTCTGTTCTTTATGTTTAGTTATTTCATATTCTTCTCGTAGTAGTATCTTGGCTTTGTCTTTTCCGGTCCATAGTATCTGCATGCACTGGTCCACGTCGACCGTGCGGTGTTTATTGCTTATTAGGTGCTTGGCGTAGGCGGATACATTGTCTTTGTTGATCCACGACTGTCTGTGTTCCTTAAATCGAGTTAGGAACGATCAGGTCGTGGATCAAATGTAAAACGCCTCGCAATCTGGGCACGATAATTTGTATACTCCTGCCTGGCTGTAGGAGTTGTTCATCCTTGTGTCCGGTTTGGGGTTCAGCATCTTTTGGTTGGAATATTTATTTCGAAATCCTATGAATATCAGAATTAAGGTAAGTGAGTGCGGCGTATCTTTTTCGGTCGGGTTGAGGTGGTTTTGGGTTCCGTATGTTCTTCCTTACCCTGTTGAGGATCGATGTGGTCACATAATCTGGAAATCCATTCTTACGAGCCAAGTTGAATGTAGTGGCAGTCAGTCATCGTTTGTCATAATGTTCCCCTTTACTCTGTAATTATTGCGTTGGCCCTAACACTCTGTCTAATATGTATAAATACCAGGCCTGGCCAGCCTCACATCTCTGTAGCTTAACCGCCTCCGAAGATAACGTCTAGTTGAAACGTGTCAGGCAATTAAAGGTTTCTACCGCATCTCTTTGGATCCTTATTCATTTACCATTTATTTCCGTTTAACAATTTGTTTTTGCAATTGTAAATTACGAATATTGTAAATTGCAGAATAAAGGTTGCTGTTCATTTTGTTTTCACACTTCTATTGGGCAAAAATAAAATATTATTGTTTCTGCGTTTTGCTACCATTGCAAATTGCTAAACTTTTGTCTTTGAGTTGCATATACAGTTTCAATCTAAAAAATTACAGATCAACAGTACAAGATGCAGCAGGTATTTGAGAACGAAACATTTTGTACAGAATGCATATTGTTATTCAATAAAACCAAAGTCTGCCGCAATGACAGCCTTCACACGCTGTTGGAACCGCTGGCAGGCAGCAATGAGGTTGGTCTTCTGGATTTCTGCCATTGCCTCCATAATAGCTGTCCTGAGAGCTTCAACGGTGTTGTGTGGATGCTTGTTGGGCTCCCTCTCAACGACGCCACAGACGTCATAATCCAAAGGATTGAGATCAGGGGAGCTGAGGGGCCGTCACATGTTGGGAGGGATGTGGTCATGAAGATTCGTTGTCATCCATGCTTGGGTGCTGTGGGCCTTATGACTTGAAGCAGAGTCCCTCCCCTTATGGACTTCCCAGGGTACTCATCGATGAATGGACAGAACGGATGAATTCTGGCATCCTGATATGTGAAAACGGTTGGCACATCACCCCTGGCAGCGTCCAGTTCTCCCTGAACTTTGAACACGAACAAACGGGCGATTTTCAGGAATGCAGCAATCTCAGTGTGGGAGTGTCCTGCAGCCAAGGAGACGATGACAGCATGTCGCTTCATTTGCTGGGTTATCTTTAGAACCGCCACGTTTATTTGCCTCGTTTTCGGAATTGTTAAATAGTATGAAGTATTGACTATTACGTCATACTCACGTGTTCTCAGATAGCTGCAGCAACAGTATGTCATTAGGGCTCCTGTACCAACCTCCATTACAAAGTATTTGACTGAATATCGTACAATAATAGTTAATACTCTTTATATTAGCTCATTTCTTTTTATTCTCAACCTCTACAACAGCTTAAGGTCGTATGACTCATTGCTGCCATTTCTTTTTACGCTGTGGATACGGTCACGGCGCCGTGACTTGTCAGCGTTCACGATAGTCGAAAAAGGGAAGTGACGTGATCAAGAACATCGCATGCGCTTCGCGTAGGGGGATGGCACTTTGGCAAGCGAGAATAGTTCAAAGGAGTAGTTCGCGAACGATTTCGCGTATATTTAAGCGATTTACGCGCAGATAGTGAAATCAGACAATTCACGAAATACGCAACTCATTCCATGAACTGTACAAAGTCTTTTTACCGCCCATGTGCGAAATAGAAACGAGGAGGGGTGTTGATGCTGCCCGCCTTTTGATTGTCGCTATGCATCTACGGACGCCTGTTTTAAATCGTGGACATAGATTCTATTCTGTGGGAATATGAAGAAAGCAATTCCAATCAACTTTGGACATGCCGTTGAAGAACTATTGACGGCGCTCGAAAGCGTGGCAATACACGTTTTGTGAAAGAAGAGCACGTTACACAGAAAAAATGTATAAGCCGAGGTCGTCTACCGGACAGAGGCCAAATCAGAGGTGAAATTTCATTATTTAAAATGAATTACAAATGTGAGAAATTATACACGGATTTATCCAGGGCCACCGCCAGCACGGGTGCCATGTGTGAATCATGCACCGGCGGCCGTGTTTAGGGATGCACAGCGGCGATCAAAGAGCAAACCCCTACCCTCCTCTTATCAATTTCGCACTCGGGCAGCCATTGTACAATTAATGGAATGAGCAATAGGAACTTGCATATTTCGTGAATTGTGTGATTTCACTATGTGCGCGTAATTCGTTTATATATACATGTACGCGATCGACTCCTTTGAACGATTATTGCTTGCCAAAGTGCAGTTTCGCCGATCATTAATCATCCGTTGCGCGAAGCGCATGCTCTATCCTTCACCACGTCACTTTCCTTTTTAGACCATCGTGAACGCTGAGAAGTCACTGCGCCGTGACCGTATCCACAGCGTTGTTTTTATCCAACCCTTGTTGGTAACATAAAATTAATTCTTCTCTTTTTTCTGCAGGAGTTATAGAAAGCACAGAGAACATCTACAGATATCACATGCAAATACAAGAAGGGTCCCCAAAAGCATCGCCAACTACTCCCAGACCTTCGGTCCAAACTCCAGTTCGAGTAAGCCCGCAACATAGTCGATCATCCTCCAAGAGCTCGGTCAGCTCGAAACAAGGGAATCAAAACAACAATAGCACCGCCATCAACTCGCCTGTGAGCGAGAGCAAAGTATCTCCAGTAGAAAAAGCGACAAGACAGAGCGACAACTGATGACGTAGAAATTAAAGAAAAGCACATTTCGATTTGCGTTTTAAGTCAATCAAAAGGGGGCATCGTTCTTTTGCGTAACCTTTTAATCACATGCGTTCGTTCGTTCCACTGCTGCACAAGTTTCTCGTCACATTTTGTAAGAATGCAGCTCTGAAAAAAAAAAAATTAGGTGCTAATAAAAATAATGGTAATTCCTAGGGGGAAGCGTTAATTTCACGTATGGTTTATGTTTATAAAAAAAATTATCGATTTAGTTTCCACGTTTGGGAAATGTTTGTTTATTAAGGCATTAGTGATGGTTATCGTTACCGAATCTGCTGATACGAAAAACGTTTATTTTCAAAGAAATTTATTATTTTTGAGAGTTTATTTAATTGTACAGACCAAATAAGCAAAAGATCATCAAATTTATCTTCCGCGGATTTTTGATGTTAAAAAAGATGCAAATCAATGCTCTCGGTTTATGTCAGATTTACTCGAGCAATATGTTCCTTTTCTTTTTCTATTACTTTAGATGTATTTGACCAAAATACTTTAAATTGAATATCGGTTTCTAAAAATGCAATCTCCCAATACTTACGATATCAAAGACTAATGACGGAAGGGAATTAATTAGCATCTGTTAATTAACCGAGTTAATTAACTAAGTTTTTGTCATTCATGCTAATTTTCTTCATCACATATCCTTCCATTAATTTTGTTATACATTAATTAGCATCCATAAGAAGCAAATCTACTATGAATAAGGATTTCTAATGTGATGGGAGTCGGAGAAGATCTCCACGATAATGCTAGTCATGGATTTGGAAGAGAAAGATTGACTTTAGAGTTTTTCGTCTTTTGTTCCTGGTTTTTTTATTTATCTTTTTTTTTTTTAATTATCATTTGGCATTGTTGAATTGGTGCAAGTTATGTTTTCGTTTAAAATTTAAAAGATAGCACCTTCTTTAATTTTTTTTTTTTTTTTAACCTATTGAAAATGTTTTATCTTTCCACGATAGAATTTTCATTCTTAATAATTAATTATTCAAGAATTAAATTTGTATGGGGACTTTTCCCCTTTAATATTCTGAAAAAAATATTTATTGAAATATTGTATATAAAAGAAATGCAAGAAATAAATTATAATTTCAAATACAAGCATAGGATTGTCATTTTGTCACGACTATCAATATGCCAGGCTAGGTCACAACAATTTCGGACACACTCCAGCAGGCACCCTGAGACTCTTTACTGTTTTTTTTTTGCTCGGAGTGAATTTTTTTTTTAAAGACTGGGGGGCTGTGCCCCCCAGACCCCTCCCCCTCTAACGAACTGATACACGAGGTCTGTTCAAAAAATACGTAGACTGTTTGAATTGCGCGGGCCCTGTTGGTCCCAATCAAAATCGCTTGGTGTCGCCATCTTCTGACAGATCCGCTGATTACAAGGCAGTTTTTTGATTGCAAATATCAGTATTGGTTGATTAGCTACGCGGTTGTTTGTGAAGTGTGTTTTTTTTCGTTTGGCGGATTTTTAGAATGAGTGACTTGAACGAGCAAAGAGTTGCTGTGAAATTTTGTGTTAAACTCGGAAAAACTGCCACTGGACGAGTGGAAAAGGCCAGAAATGTAGACGAGAGGTGACTGGTTGTTTCGTCACGACAACGCTCCAGCCCATTCAGCCCTCAGAACTCGAGAGTTTTTGGCCAAACACTCGATCACTGTTCTTCCTCACCCACCCTACTCACCTGACCTCGCTCCTTGTGACTTCTTCTTCTTTCCCAAACTCAAAAGACCTTTGAAAGGAAGGAGATTTGAGACGATTCCCGACATAAAGGCAAATGCGACGAAGGCGCTGAAGGACATCACAAAAGAAGCGTTCCAGGACCGTTTCCAAAAGTGGAAACACCGTTAAGATAAGTGTGTGCGTCGGGGAGGAGAGTACTTTGAAGGGGACCCAGATGTGTAACTTCTGAATAAAGTATATTTTGTTTTATGACGTCAGTCTACGTATTTTTTGAACAGACCTCGTATACCCCAACCTATTTGGTTACAGGGTGCAGTTGGTTTCCCCCCGGCCGGTTACAGGTTTCGCGACAATTCAATTGGCACTGGACATTCAATTTCTCGGCATACATCACTTATATCAGGTATATATAATTACTCGGCGCAGCCCCCCAGTCTTTAAAAAAAAAAATTCACTCCGAGCAAAAAAAAAAAAACAGTAAAAAAACAGTAAGGAGCCTCAGGGTACCTGCTGGAGTGTATCCGAAATTGTTACCACCGCCGGGCTAAGGTCGTTTAACATTTACCGTCGCCCACCCAGAATTAGGCATAGATCATGAGCAGAGGAAGCGGTAATTGAATGACAATTTTTTTAATGAATAATTGAAACAGTCAATACGGAGGGTTGATTCAGATAAAATGAGATGACTTTAAACGCCGCGTATGACCTTGACGGAATGTGATTTGCATGGCTCCTCCACTATTCATGGGGATTAGCTTTGTATACACTTGTTGCTGTTATTTGGGACATTTTGTGCTGAAACATGGCTTCCAAAATCGCAGCTTTTTGGGAAGGGTATATGTTTGGCCTTTCCGACGCTAACTTCAGTCTTTCGTGCATTGTGGAATTGTGCAAACGAAATGGTATTGTGGTATCCAAAGCTACTGTGGGTCGAATAATCAAAAAGAATAAATTGCGACCATCTAATGAACGTGGACGAGCAGAGAAGCAGACCGGAAACAAGCCCCAGCCAACACGCCCAGCTCAAATGGTGCGAGAAATCCGGTCTGAAGTGCTGAAAGAAAATCCCCCCACACAGAGAAGTCTAGCCTAAAGGAAAGGTATTTCACAGGCAACAGTCTCCAGAATAATTCATGACAATCTTGGGCTGGAGCGACGTCATAAAGCGCGCAGTCACACAATTGAGTGACTGAACACAAGTGAACACTGCCAAGTCATCTGTGGCTTACTACAGGAAAATGGAACAGGAGACGGGCATACGAGTTATTCCCTTCTCTCATGTGCCTGTAAAATCTCCTGACGCATCACCGATGGATTTCTGTGGTTTTGGTCTCCTGAAACGACGGCTCGGAAGTCGCCGACCAAGAACCGTTGATGGGCTATGGAAAGTATGTCAGAAGGTGTGGAACGAACTTCCATGGAGTCCCTCAAACTCGGCCTACTTCAGTGGAAATTATGGTGCCGAGGGATAGTCCAACAAAGTGGCTCTCACATCGAACACAACCGATGGTGGCTCCATGGTATTACACCATCTTAACAGAACTGCAAAGTCGTCTCATTTTATCTGAATCAACCCTAACCTAACCTTTCTTCATCTTGCCGACAGAACCTCCCTTGCACCTGTATTTAATCTCTCGCAAATCATTAATAGAGCACTTTTTTAATACCTTAAGAAAGCTTATTAATGGACAGCTCATTTTCCCGA
>JAHWFO010011602.1:0-22834 GCA_023313115.1 Rhysida immarginata
TTAATATGTTTTGTAACAGATCCAATTATTACCATTTAATGTTCTTTTTCGAAACTTTTTATGATGGCGAATGGTTGTAAAGTTTATATTCACCTAGGGAGATTGGCATATCTATTAGCCTGTTATTGGTCGTTCACCTTGTTTATTTCAGATACACTTGTTTACGTCGAGTTTTAATGGTTTAATAAGTTCTGTCTCTTTTACTCTCAGAGGAGTCATTAAACTGTGGAACAAAATTTTTGTTTCTGGTTGGCTAGTGTTATTTTTTAATGGCTTATGCCTATGAAAAGTTTAGAATGTGGCTAGTGTTCTTCTCAAACTTCCAATGAGGAAACGGGAGAGTTTGTGTCTTTTCATTCGCACAAAGTAAGAAGCAAATGATATAATATGTTTGTATAGATCCTCTAAAATAAAAATGTAGAAATAAACGCTGAAAACACAAGAGTATGCTATCCTTGATCTTAACGAAGTTTTGAAACGTTCATTGATACTTGAACTTGAGAACGAGGAAGTGTTGAATATTTTTGAAAATAGCAAACGAATCTAGTAGTGGTTGAATTAAAAACAAACCGAAAGCCAAAAACACCGATTATCATCAATTGATTTTAGTATGTTCAACTCTTCATCTTCTTGAACTATCAATCAGAAGTAACGCCTCAATCAGCAATCTTTGAGACTTCTGGACGAGCTATCAATATATAACAGAGATGCCACTTGATAGAGCCACCAATTTTTCTCCTTTCAAGATGGACCTATGCTTGACTCTTGAATCACTCCACGGTAGTACAGATGGAATACAGGGGGGATCTCCATTAAGTTAAATAATCTTGTATTAAAGCAAGATAATCATCTGAAACGTCAAAGGATTTAAGGTCTTCAAATAGTTGTTGACGGGTAATCGTGTCAAACGCTTTAGAGATATCAGTTTGAACCACAATATAGTTCATTACTCGGTCCAAAGCATTAACAGGCTGCATATAAAGACGGATCGGCGACCAATACGCTCTAACGTTGGGTCTACTTCCCTGTTCTGGGGGAAATCCTGAGATCACGCACTTCCTTCGGAAGAGAAGTAAAGCCGTTGATCCCGTGTAAGTCGTTTGCCGACGTTAAAGAATCCTTGCAAGCAAAATGTGCGGCTCCTATAATGCCGTCCATATGACCATGAGTTAAAATTTAAGTTATTTACAGAAAGTGGAGTTTTACATACACGTGACAGCTTTTGAACAAATTTGTTGCTAACGTTGAGTTTTTATTGATTGTTTTGACAAAATGAATTTTTGAAAGGGACGTTAATACTAGTGACGTCCGTTGGATCCGGATCTCTGATTCGGATCTAGAAATATCCGGATCTCGGATATCGGATACAGATTTCGGATATCGGATATCAGATCCGGATTTCGGATCCTTTCGCTGGATGCGTATTAAGACTAATTAGGACTTAAGAGGACTAGGCTATCACTTAATAAAAGCTTTTATAAATTGCTTTCAGAAAAAGTTTGCATATACACAATTTCCTGTCTAGGATCCGATTTTCGGATCTCGGATCCAAGATCCGGATCAGACATCTCGGATCCAAGTTCCGGATCTCGGATTTCTGACTAACATCCGGTTCTCGGATCTTGGACCTAGGTCCGTAAAAAAAGATCCGGATATCCGGATGTTGAATTATCCGGATCTTGACATCACTAGTTAATACCAACCAAGCCAAACGTTACATTTATAGAAAATTGGACGAGTCTAAAAATTCCGTTCGTTATATCCGGGGTTCGTTATAAGTAGGGTTCGCTACAGCGGAGTTCGACTGTAAAACCACTCAGCGCCTTTCCATTGTCATTTGAAAGTGATCGATAAATATGCGCCATCCTGTAAATGAAATGAAAAAGGGAAATAAGTCGTTCTCAAACTGGCACAAAAGCAAAGTTTGTGGGGAATACGAGCCACTTTTTAAAATTTTGAAGTAATTAGGAAATAATAATAAAAAAATAAATAAAATAAAATTCATTGCAGAGTGTGTTCATATACATTTTTAGAATAGTGCATAGAAATCGATTATTAAAATATTCGTGTAAAATTTCCTATAAATTGCATTGAGTAAAGAAATGCAGTTTGGTTCCTCTGGTAGTCTACAAAACAAGTGAGGATGTTGAGGGAAGCGCAATCAACAGAATTCTCTTTTTCAAATGGAATAATCCTTTCGAGAAATCGAATCCTGGGAATGACGAAAGTTGAAGAAGAAAGGGAAGGGAAATCAAAATGGAGAATGAGAGAATGCCTTCATCTCGCGAAGAAAGAGATGGCCTCCTCTTTTCATGAATATAAAGCACCTCATTCACCCAAAGGGTCCTTTCCTTCTCTTTTTTGACACGTTCAACTTTTACAGAAGAGAGCAAACAGAGGAAAATTTCTCTCAAAAGGTCTTCTTCGTATTTCTTTTATTCATTCTCCGACAAATTTATAAGGGACTTCCCTTCCCTGTTCGCTTTATTCTTTAATACGGACATGTGAAAAATTTGCGGATTACAATAAAATTTCAATCAGCACTCGAATGGCATTCGTTTCCCTTTCATTTTAACGAAATAGAGATGGAAAGAAAGAGACTTTTATTGGCATTTTGCCTGGGAAATTATTCCGTTTTAAGGGGTTGCAACGTCTTCGTGGTGAATGTTTCTCGGAAGTGACGTACATTGAGGTAACTTTGGTCTCCGTTTGGGATTTCTTGGCGTCGTGGTTTCCTGTACTTCAGGATTGCCATAAGGAAACTTGAGCGCTCCATTATACTCAGAGATTCCGTTTATTGCTTAAATAAATTCATCAAATGACTTACAGGGCCTTCTGCTGTGTTTTTTGGTTTTAGTCATTGAGCGAATCTTTCAGTTTTAAAAAATCTTTTAAGCAGCGTGAAAGATAATATACTAAACCTAAATAAATGGACTGCTTTAGGAATTGGTGGAACTCCTAGACGGGTACTTCCTCTGAAACCTGCTCAATGAGAACCTTCCATTAAAGTAAAGCAAAATTTCCTCAGAATATCTCTGAAATATGGTTGCCTGGTTTTTGGCGCTGCTTTTTCGTTGGCGTGTACTCTGTTGCTTTCAGTGACGTGGTTGAGCGTTCGTCATAGACGAACAAGAATATAACTCGTAAAACGATTTTCAAATATGCTGAAAAGTAGAATATAAAAATTTGTTGTTTAATATTACATGTGACTTTACGTATTCGATTGCAGCGCTCACACAAATCTTTCTAAAAGCGCGCGAAATGAGAATGAAATCCTCGCACGTCTAAATGTTTTAAACTACTAGGCCTATGTTCTTTCCCCTGCTAGATCAAAGTTATCATAAACGTCACGAGAGAAAAACCATTGTTTCAAAACATTGCTGGGAAAAATCCTTTAAGCATTCCAAGGAGCTTTAGCTCTGACGCAGATGTAATTTTAATATCTCACTTTTACTTGCACTTGGTTTAAATAAACAGTGGAAATACCTTTGATTCTATATGCATTCACGTCATTTTAAAATATAGGCCTAACTTCAATTAGCCATTTTAACAATAAGCCTAACATTATTTAGTCATTTTAACTGTAGGCCTAACATAAATTAGCCATTTTTAACAATAGGCCTAACATTAATTAGCCATTTTTTAACAATAGGCCTAAGATTAATTAGCTATTTTGAACTATAGGCTTAACATTAGTCATTTTAACTCTAGGCCTAACATAAATTATCCATTTTTTACAATAGGCCTAACTTTAATTAGCCATTTTTAACTATAAGCCTAATATTAATTAGCCATTTTTAACAACAGGCCTAACATTATTTAGTCATTTTAAGTGTAGGCCTAACATAAATTAGCCATTTTTAACTATAAGCATAACATAAATTAGCCATTTTTCACAAAAGGCCTAACAATATTTAGCCATTTTAACTGTAGGCCTAACATAAATTAGCCATTTTTAACAATAGGCCTAAGATTAATTAGCCATTTTTAACAATAGGCCTAAGATTAATTAGCCATTTTGAACTATAGGCCTAACATTAGTCATTTTAACTCTAGGCCTAACATAAATTAGCCATTTTTTACAATAGGCCTAACTTTAATTAGCCATTTTTAACTATAAGCCTAACATTAATCAGCCATTTTTAACAACAGGCCTAACATTATTTAGTCATTTTAACTATAGGCCTAACGTTACTTAGCCATTTTTAACCATCGCCCTAACATTAATTAACACGTTTAACAATAGGCCTAACAGCACTGAATTTTAAAATGAAATGAGCACATGCATCAAGAAAGCTTCATAACGGGCACGTGCTCCAGGCTGCCATCAGCAATGCTTAAATGATAAACAAAAAGTAACACTGTATTCACTTATGGCTCGTCGGTAGGGTTCGATTGATATATTACATGCCCTAAGTTCATATTCTTAACATTAGTGCACGTGCTTGTAGGGGTCCACGAGAGCTCATCAAAAGTTGATATATAGCTGTTAAGTTCTTCCATTTTCACGTTTTCGTGCAAACGATGGCTGGCCAGGCACATAAAGGTACTGCTCATGCTTGTATTCTTATATATAGCTTTAGCTAAAGCTCGTAATAAGGGGTCATTGAAGTACTTTTTGGGGGTCATTTTCTCGGACGTAGCATTTCGAAAATCGAAAAGAATGTCATATTCGTCTTGTGCTCGTCATTCCCGTTCGAATGACATATTACATGCCTTATATTGCCAATAAAAAAATTTAATGGGGGGGGGGGGGCCCTTGGGTCTCAATAGTCACGTGACTGTTAGACCGATTTCGACGACAAACTAATCAGGTGAGCTCAGGAAGGGTCTCTATCGAACAGCGAAAAAAGAACTTGAAAAAGTTAAAGCATATAATAAGCTAGGGGCTTTAAAATGTAGGCTACTACTTATAAATTTGAGCTTTAGTCGTGCATGAATCTAAGTGACCCTGCGTGAAAGTCTGAAAATACTCTCGTGAAAGTCTCTTAAAATCGCGTTTCCTTGGTAATGCGTAGACTCGCGCTGGAAATGAAACTCTATGTATAATCAATTTGTAGATCAATTGGGAACTTTTATAGAAAAGTAGATTCGCCGCAATGATCGAATCTGAATTTTTATGCCTCATGACTTGGCTGAAACACAGCTAATATGTCCGTCAGCGCTAAAGAATTTCGTAATTGATATAATACTTATCGTGAAGGCTCAGTATTCCGAACGAATATGTCCAAAAGATTTTACTATCAAAAGTTTTCATTAAATTGACCTCTCAATTAGGCGATTTCTAATAGTTGGAGTATTGATCGGTGGCCGTTCTCTCTTCCCAAAGGCATAATTGCACCATCATCGCTGATTACTTTAATTCATTTAATGAAAACGAAAATCGTGATTGGTGACGGGATTATCCGATTTCAAAGACCCCCCCCCCCGGGCTTAATTCCAATCGTTCCGACGTTTAATTGAACTAAAAATCAAACGCTACAGACATAGCATTTGGATTTGAATACGGAATGTGCATCAGTATATTTCTCTATGAAGTTATTGGAATATTACAATTTTTCCTCACAGTGTAATTCGATTAGGTTACTGGTGTAGTACGGGGTACCATCAGATCTAAGTTTGCCTAGGAAATCCACAGTTTGCGTAAACATTATAATCAAAGTTCTGTGGTATAATCAAGGAAGTTGTCTTTTTTAGTGTTTGCACGTTTTATTGAAAGTTTCCGTGGTATGAATACGAGCTATGAGTAAGAGTTACGAATGTGATGGAATGTACAGTCAGTGACAAAAAAATTAGCACCACCATCATTTTCACTGAAATTCTTTTAACGAAACAAAATTCCAAATGCTCTTTTGGAATCCAGACACTTAATAGCTTCAGAAACAATCTAGCTTCATAAAAATAAATTGAATGTTCACTTAGAATTTAAAAAAAAAAATGTTTTACTCAGGTGATATTTCTGAGTGACAAAAAATTAGCATCAGCTCCAAAAAAATCCTCTGAATGGTGTTAATATGTGGTGGATTTGCCTTTTTGTGAAATTACCTCAAAGATACGGAATTTGCATCTTAGTAATTAATCCTTTAATCAATGAATGATCTAAATTTGCCCAAGCATCAATGATGGCACATCTCGAGTCAGAAGCATTTTTGTACTGACGATTGTTTTCATACACTTTTCGTGGTAGCAACCCCTAAACATTCTCAATGGGATTCAAATCAGGTGACATAGCTGGCCATTGCAGAACAGTGATGTTTTTTTCCTCAAACCACCGTGTTACAACATGTGCTTTGTGGATGGGAGCATTGTCTTGCTGAAATACCCTATCATTTCCAGCCATAATTGGTCCAAAATCAGGGAAAATGTCTTTCAGCATTGACAAATACCCTTGTGCATTGATTCGTCCACTGAGAAACTTCAAGTCACAATTCTTCTGGAAACCAATTGCTTCCCAGATCATTACAGATCCACCGCCAAGCTGTCTTCGTGAAAGAACTTGTTTTGCTTTTCGCAAATCGTGAAAATAGTTTGAGAATCCATCTGGTCCGTCAAGGTTGAACTTCTTTTCATCTGTGAATATGACATTTTGCCATTCTGAAGTCCAACCCATGTATTTTCTGGCAAACTGAAGTCTGTTTTCTTGAGGACGGTTAGTGAGTGGTGGCTTCATCTTGATGTGCTGTCGCAGAAGATGCGGGCAGTCAAGGATCACACGCTGATTTGTGTCGAGCTGCAGTTCATCACGAATTCGTTTTGCTGTTTGACTCGAGTTGGATGCAGCTCTGACAATCTGACGAACTGACCTTCCATTAAGGGCACGAGGTCTTCCAGAACCCTTGTAAACTGCATATTCCTGAGGATTTCTCAAATAGTTGGAAATAGCCTTTGGGCTTCTCTTCAAACAACGCCCAATTTCACCACGAATAGAGATGTTTTCTTGTTTGAAGGCATCAATTTGACCTCTTTCATACTCTGGCAGCCTGAACCACGTCCCATCTTGTTGTATGTTTATTAATTAAGTTTTTCCCTTGTAGTAATTGCTCTTACTACATGATAAAGTAAATATATCACCCCTACTTGAGTTAAATGAGCCTAGCTTTAGGGCGAAACCATTTTTTTGTAGCCGATGCTAATTCTTTGTCACTCAGAAATATCACCTGAGTAAAACAATTTTTTTTTTTAAATTTTAAGTGGACATTCAATTTATGTTTCTGAAGATATTAAGTGTCTGGATTCCAAAAGAGCATTTGGAATTTTGTTTCATTAAAAGAATTTCAGTGAAAATGATGGTGGTGCTAATTTTTTGTCACTGACTCTAGATTCGTTTATAGATACACAAAAGATACATTAAAGGCATAACGGAACATTCAATAAGCAGAGATTAAAAAATGAACCGTCGTTTAGAATTCACATCGGCAACCTGATTATTGATCTTAATCGTTTAGTAAATGTAATGAAACGTGTGAAAAATACCTTGACAATAAGAGAACTGGCAATTGTAATGAAAAGTAACTGATATAGCAAATTGGAATATAGGATTATTCTACCGCATCAAAATTCCTGGTTGCTTCGGTATAACGCCCTAATCACACTGCCTTTTCTATATTGTCCCGTGAGTAACATTTATTGAGCATTTATTAACTCTAATCATACAGCCCACTTTATTGCTAGGTGGCTGAACATGCCTCCGATCAGTAGAACCTTCCAGACTTGAGCCTTAAGTTCTCAATGAGCCGATTCACAATATATCGGTAAGTCCATAGTAAAACTTTTTTTCTCACTGCGATTTGCGAACGGAACCAACTTTCCCATGGATTTATCAAACATACACGAAGATGAAATGCCATTTATCAAAAAAAAAAAAAAAGCATTAATAACTGCTTCTTCTTTTTCTTTGTTTGGCGCTAAAGATTTAAGTACTTTCTGGTCTGAATTTCTTACAGTATCGATTAGGAAATAACCTGGCTGGGGATTGGCCTATTGCAGCTTAGCTCGGTAATCCGAACTGTTAGTAAAGAACAAGCACGAGCGTCCATCCCTCAGCGGAATTCGAACCCGCGACCCAGTGGTCTCGAAAGTCATAAGATTTGCGTCTCGGCGCTCTCGGCCACTGAGCCGGCATTAATTATTGTTTACACGTTAAGATCTTAATTAGTAGCGACTTATTCAACCAAGATGCGATCCAAACGTAACTTCGTTTCCGGACACAAATCGCTCTAGGGAGGATCTTATTATTATTATTTTAGACATTTTAATTAAAATTTAATTAAAATTAAAAAAATTAAACTCTAATTACTTATTTTTCAAACCCGCTTATCCGTTAAGGTCGCGGGGGCAGCAGACCTTTGGAGGATCTCAGGCGCATGCCCTCAATTGTATAGCCAATACAATAATCACCTGGTTCCAGGCTCTCGGTCTCTTCCCCCTAATCTAAGGGTGTGTCTAAAAAGTCCGACCGGTCAAAGCCCGTCGCAAAGCTCGTTTTAGAGCCACCAGTGACTGACTCGAAATTTTGACTATGTTAGATCGACGCGGGAACGATGCAGGCATACGTAGCTGGCTTATTCATTTTGAATTTTCTCCCGATTCGGACGACCCTCGATTCATAAAGTAACGACCTTCGGTGAGTAGAATCAAAATGGCGAATGAAAGTAGAAAATTCAAGTGTTCGAGTGCCCGATACGTAATAAATATATTTTGGAGAAAGGAGATGGCGAAATATGATAAGGAGCCTTGCTGCGACGCCATTTTGAAGCAAAATGCTCACGACCGTGCTGTCCATGAACGAACAAACGGAACCTGTTGGCGACCGGTCGTACGTTTTAGACACACCCTTAAACATATTTTAAGCTCTTTGAGGTCCACTGTTTTTGTAAAAATAATTTTAGAGGTCCAGTTTTTATTTTATTCATTAATAAAGTGTTGGGTTGTTATCAATTTTGCCGCGGCGTTTATTCAAAGAAATGCACAATATATCTTTTTGACTTGTAAAATAACTTGATAGGCAAAATTATAAACTTAATTTTGACCGGAGAAAATTTATAAAAGTAAATAAGAGAGGACATCCACTGACTGACTCATTGACTCATCATCGCACAACAAAATCTACTGGGGCCACCGACTTGAAACTCGATGGAGTCTTAGGACGGATAGCGTAGGAGCGTGCTAAGACGTTTTTTTTTCTCGAAATTTGGCCCTCTCTCTCCCCCTCCCTGGATTTCCACATTAGGTAGTCTGGCTCCGCCCGCAATAAACGCAGGTCTGCAAAATTTTGTAGGAAGGTTTCTAACTACCGCACAGTGCGGCCGATTGCCAAAAAGCTGGCCAAAATTCGAAAATTCAAGTAATTCACTCCAAAATGGAATCTTAGGGGTTTTTGGGGTCGCTGATTACAAATTTTATGTCAAATGTACGGAAATTCACCCCCTTCACCCCTAATCGACCATCCCCTGGGGTATAATATCATGTATTATTTAAAATCAAGTTACATATCGTTTTTGAGGGTTTGGGGGGTTTTTCGCTGATTACGAATTTTCTGTCAGAATTATAATTTACTCAACCAATCATAATTTTTTCTTATAAATTTTTCTTCAGTCCTATTACTTGAATCCCATCTTGTTTTTATCTTATACACCAAATCTGATATTTACAAAATTTTTTACGTATTTTACTAACCTTCAAACGTACATTCCATTTGGTTTTATTAGATTTTCTCTGCTGCACGCGCTTTCACACGTTTAAAGGTTTTGCCGAATAACTACACCAATAGTGCGCTTGAAAAAAGGCCAAACTCCAACTGAAAATAAAGAAAGAATTTGGGGTATAGGACGTTACTCTTAACCATTTTTAATTCTTATAGGATCCCTCTAGCCAACTGCATGCTAAAAAAATCTTATCTAGACACTTTGATTTTTCGAGTTTTGGCCAGCTGTTTGGCAATCGGCCGCACTGTGTACCGTGCCAAAAAAGTAGTTTCTCCGATTTTCGATATTCGAATTTTAAGCATGCGAAAACTGAAAAAAAAAATCGATTTTCGGGGTTGTTTCACAAAATTTCCTGATATTTTGATGCAACTTCGCGGGATTAAAGATAAAGCAGTGAAACTCGGAGGGAAGCTTCTCGGGGATATTTCAGAAAACCAATTTCTGCGTTTTTTGATTCTCGCTTTGTGAGGGCGGGGGGGGGGCGCAAAATTGGTTTTCTGAAATAAATTGTGTTGGTATTGTGTTGGTATTGACTTTGCTTTCGGTCATATACAAGACATTTAAAAGCAGAGAGTTTGGCTTTGTTTCCTGCATGGAGAGCGCACTGAGTAGGCTGTTTTGAAAGGACCAGAATTCTTGTCTTAGCAACGCTAATTTTCATCCCATGCACTTCACACTTTGCTGCAAACCGATCAAAGACGAGTGCAAGAAGATCCAAGGGGTTTTCGTCTTTAAAACAATTATAATCTCGGAGTCTTTAAACGTTTGAAATTGACGTCTATGTTATGGTCCAAACGCATTTTGAACCGTGTACAATCATAATGGCTCACTTTGAACGCTCGTTTTGAAAGCGACCCTCGTTTTTAAATGGAAAATTTTTATTGGGTGGGTCTTTAAACTACTCCAATGTTGCTTTCAGAATAAACAATGAGCAATTTAACCTCTCGTCGCTTTTCCGATGAGTTACACAACAACAACAACAGCAAATCGGAAAGGAAATCTCAAAGTCAATCAATCAGTGAACAGTTAGTTATTCGCTCCTGTTAATCCCTTATTGGACAGAGGCGATCGATATGGCGTTGTAATTGCCAAATACGAATAAAAATTCCAATAATACAATTTCCGTGTCCATTATAAAGAATGCAGAGACGAGAGGATAGAGAGGGTTAGATAGAGTTTGTCGTGTTTTCCGTCGTCAATAAATTTCCGTGGCTTTTACGCTAATATGCCAATATTTGGACATCGTTAGTCCAGCATCGATGTTTGACCGAGGCCAGATGAACTTATTTGCTTAATTAATTTTTAATTTGGCTTTGTTAAAGATGAAAACTTTGCGGTTAATTTTTGTTAATTTTAATGAAATGATAACGAAAAAGAGAATGAGTAATGAGCTCTTCTAATTAAGGCAAAGGGCGATAAGTCTTAATGGCCTTCTTCCTTCCCTCTTTTTAAGTTTATTTTCTAATGTTCAGGTTGCTGAATTTCGCTTTGCATGCTGGTTGCAGTTCCGTAACGAGGGACGATAAATAGCAAACGGCGCCTCTAGAATCGGTAGTTCCATTAACAGTGCGCATCTTGTATCTGATTTTTCTTCCATTATTTTTGGAAAGAGTTAATAAACCCCCACTTCGTTTTTATTTTTTTATTTTTTGCCCAAGGGGACCTCTTCGAGAGACCCCTTTATCTGTTTGTGTCTCTCGGTTTATAGTCTCTCCACTTTACGAGCCTGGAGACAATGCCTTCTTGCCACCTTTAACAGCTCCAGTGGAGGTGGTCGATGTCGATGACGGGCTGTGGGGAGATTTTAGAAATGACAGTTTCTTAAATGTTTAACATAAAAGTTTGTTTAAAATAGAAAAAAAAAATTTCCTCTGTGTGATTATTTTAAAGTATTAAGTCAATTCTTGTTTATCGCATGCGAAACCCCACGGTAACGGAAACAGCGGTTATTGAAGCATTGATCCTATGGGAGAAACGTGCCCTGAAGTTCCGGTATGACCTGAATTATACATCAAGTGACAGCCCGAGTCGTCGTTGCCATTTTTGCTGTTACCCTTGAGCGGTTTCTAAACTTGTCAGGTATCTTAAAGAGGGAAAGAGAACAAACATCCTCTTTGTTTATTCTACAACCCTAGCGTCAATAAACTTCGGACACCAAGTAATTTGGCTAAAAACACAGTGAAAAGTGCATACAGAGGATTGCAGGCTAATCAAAATAGATTTACTGAGTAGATGGAACAATATCAACAGGTTTCAAAGAACTTCGTACACAAGGGGTCGCCAGCATATAGAACTTTCCTGAAGGCTGTAGAAACGCCCAGAATGCTTTGCATCAGGCTTTAAAAGCACCGTCCACGCGACAGAGCACAGTATTCGTGTTGTTTTGAACCATGGGACATGGTAAGCCAGTAGAAACGTGTATACGGCAGTTCCAGAATAACAAACCCCAGCGAGCTATTGCCCATGAATTATCAGTTGCACTCTCTCTCTACTCTTAATGGGATCATCAAGCGTTTCAGAGAAATCGGGAAAACAGAACCAGGGACTGCACCAGGCAAGCAGCGATTACTGAATGTTAGGGACCTACGAGTATTTCGACGTTACATTGTGAAAAACAGGTATGCTCCCATAAGTGAAATGATTATTTGGGCTCGAGAATATTTTCATATACCCATATCCGAAAGCACAGTCCGCCGTTACATCAGAAGATGCAACTATTACTTATACGCTACAAAGAGGAAGCCATTTATGAGCACTGTAGCTAAGCGTCGCCGGGTAGCATGGGCCAGAACCCATCTAAAGTGGACCGTTGCTCAGTGGAATAGTGTTCTGTGGTCCGACGAGTCCACCTTTGCAGTGATGTATGGCAACAACGGTCGCAAGGTGCTAAGGAACAAGCACGAAAGTAATCATCCCGACTGTTACAGAAGCCTGCATCGCTGATGGTGCGGGGCTGCACTCATGCAGCCGGGACAGGATCGCTTCACTTTTGCGAGGGCACTATTAACTCTGCTGCCGATATAAACATTCTTCAACAGCATCTGCGTCCATCCCGCCAAAAGTTGTTCAATAGAAGACCAAGCATATTTCATCAGGACAACGCGAAGCCTCATGCTGCTCGGAACACCATGGTTTGGCTATAACAGCAGCGTTTCAGGGTGCTTGACTGGCCTGCCTGCAGCCCAGATCTGTCACCCATTGAAAATGTATGGCGCATTTTAAAGCGAAAAGTCAGACAGCGGAAGCCTCGAACACTGCAGCAGTTGCGGGCGTGTATTTCCGAAGAGTGGGACAAAATTCCAGTAGAAACAACGCAGAAGTTAGTGTCCAGCATGCCTCAACGACTTCGGAGCGTCATTCGTCGGAAAGGTGACGTCACTCAGTGGTAATGTGCAATGAACGGTTTTTATCAATCTTGTATAATCTTGGCTTTAATGTGAAATAGGTTTTGCCTCTAAAATAATAATATAAACATACACACCCATATTTGATTCATAGTTCCATTGGGAGTTAAATAATAAATTCGTCGCATTCATTACCTGTTTATTATTAAAAACTCAGAAAATACCTATTGAATTGGAGAGCTTGAATGATGTGTTAACGGACACATGTTAGTACTTTCTGTCTCTTTTTTCTAACCCTGAAAGAGGTCTGCTGCATAAATGAGCAATAACTCACTTGGGAATGCCGACTAAAAGATCCAAGATTTCCTTTTCTTCATTCGTTCTTTGAGAAAGAGAAAAAAATTTTTTTTAAAGAGGAGCTAGGTTCTTTTAAAACCCTTTTCTGTATGCGAAAGAAGAATAGGAGGAAGAAATAAAAAAAAAAGAAGTCAGAAGGTATTATGGGGAGAGAAAACTCTTTTATTCTGAGGTCCCTTTGTCCCTTTCGCTTTTTTTGCTGTAGATGTTTATGATTCTGGCGACGAAGAAGAAAAGCGGCAATTCATCTTCACATCTCCATTTTCCTTCTATTATGAATATGCTATGTCCTATGGGGAGGTCTCGTGTCGCTTTAACAAAGATATATGGGTATAAATCTTATTTAAAAGTGTTGTTTATCTCACCTATACGATTTTACGTTATTAAAGTTGTTCGCTTGATCGTTCTCTTTAAACAGCAGTTGGCGTCTGGTAAATAAGGATTTAAAATGTCTCCATTGCTTTTCGTGTTTATTTAGATGGCAAGACGTACTACATTCTGTTGACCTGATTTATTTATTTACTTTATTGTCAATTTGTTTATTTTTTAGTGGATTTTAATAATGCACTGGATTTATTTTAGTAATTAATGTTAAATTATTACGACAAAATGATACAATTTCCTGGTTAAATAGAAGGTGCTATTCAATAGGGCGTTGCACATCCCTTTGCCCGAATCACAGCTTCCACCCTTCGGGGAAGACTTTCCACCAAATGTTGGTAGGTACTTTCCGGAATGTTCCTCCATTCCTCCCGAAGAGCGAGAATCGGTTCAGGTACAGAAGTTGGCCGATGTGATCTGGCCCGCAAGCGTCTTTCCAATTCATCCCACAGACTCTCTATAGGATTGAGGTCGGGACTTTGTGCCGGCCAACCCATTTCTTCGACCCCTGAGTCCGCAAACTACTGCTGTACACGCCTCGCTTTGTGGCACGGAGCATTGTCGTGTTGGTAGAGAAATGGCCCGTTTCCGAAAAACTGCCACAACGTTGGAAGTGCACAGTTGTCCAAAACATTCAGATAACGGTCGGAGTTCATGATTCCTTGCACAGGAACGAGCTGGCCCAGTCTGTACCGTGAAAATGAGCCCCACACCATGACTCCTCCTCCTCCGAACTTGACTGTGGGCTCTGTGCACTCAGGTAAGAAGCGTTCTCCAGGTATGCGCCAAACCCAAACTCGTCCATCGGATTGCCAGAATGTGTAGCGAGATTCGTCTGTCCACATTACACGTTTCCATTGGTCCATTGTCCAGTTTCTGTGGGCTTTGCACCACTCCAGACGTCGCTTGGCGTCGACCCTGCTGATGTGGGGCTTGTGGGCAGCAGCACGGCCATGGAATCCCATCGTGTGCAGTTCCCGACGAATTGTCACGGTACCGGCATCGTTTGCAGAGGCGTTTCGAAACTCTGTGGCAATTTTTTCCGCCGAGGACTTCCGGTTGCTGCGGGTGACACGACGAAGCACTCGACGGTCTCTGTCCGTTAGTTTCTTGGGTCTACCGGTTGTTGACTTGGGTATCATCGTTGGACTTGCCGCATAGGTGACATCCAACGATGGTTCCACGTTGGAACTCACTGAGCTCTGCCGAACGACCCATTCTTGCCAATGTCCAAGCAGAATTGTGTCTGAAGGTGTGGGAAGCTATTTAAATGATGTGCAAGTCATTATCATGTGACATTGGGCCAATCGATGATCTGTGAGGGGTGTCCGGATATTTTTGATCATATAGTGTACAACAAGGGGTGCTATATTGATCTTGTCTCTAAAGTTGTGAGAATATCAAGGCTCTTCTGTCTTTGTTGTCTATCTATAATTTTAACGAGGAATTTTGAGAATTGCCCAAAGCGTTTTATGTTAGAACCGGAAGCTGGTCCTTTGCAAAATGCGATCATTCTGGAAGGTTTCAAAGGAGCGCTCATCGTCTGATTATTTTGCTTTAGGGAGTTCCAAAATCTATAAGTTGTCTCTTCCGAGATCAGTTTCAAATGATGTCGAGTTTCCATTTAATTGTCTTCCTGCATTTCATTCAAAGAGCTCGATCAGTCGAAGAAGCGTTAGACAGCTTCCTACTTCCTTCGATGAAGAGCTTTTGACGTTTCCTGTGAAAACAGCAGCAAGTTAGAAAAAAAGATGAAAACAATTTTTTTTCTTTCTTTCTTCTTCTTCTTCTTCTTCCTCTTTAGCTAGAACAAGAGTCGTTTTCATTCACAGCTCATTGTGTTCATTTGCATGGTGACGATGTCATCATTAGGACCCCCTTCGAGTTGTTTTCGTTTGGTTCCTAATAAAAAGAAAGTTCGATTCTCGCTCTTATTTTACTCAACTTTTCCATTCGCTCTTTTGTCTCTGGGGGTGGGGGGAGGTGGAAATTTCTTTTCCACAAAATAGCCAAATGGCTTTCCCATTTTTCTTTTGTTTTCATTCTTCAGCTTTTAGAGATCGAAATAAAGCATACGAAATGGACAGAAGTAATGGTCTTGAGTGAGGAGGTAGTATGAAAGAGGAGGAAAAATAGGGAAAACTATTTTTTTTTGTATTTTTTTTTTTTTTTTTTTATTCAATAGACGACCATAGCGCTCTGCTATCATCGATCACCGTATAAAAATGGATTGAATTAAAGAAAAACCCATTCGGGGAGCGGGGAAAATTGTTTTCAATAATAAGTTTTGAGATGTCGGGTGTTGAAATTTGTTTTCAACCCTGAAGCAGTTTCCGCTCGAATGGACGAAAAAAATTTTTTTTCGTTATTTCTATAAAACTTTAATATTTTCCTCTCTTGAAAAATATGTTTTCTTTTCTTTTTTTTTAAATTATAGGTTATAAAGTTGTTTGTATTTTTTTTTTTTTTTTTTTTTTTACGGAAAAAGTGCACGGGCACTGCTTTTTCGTTCCGGTCTTATTAATATTTTGACGACATTATTAAAATTTAAAGAAAACAAAGCGATTGCTTTAAAAATTGGATTTTGTAACAGAAATTTTAAAAAAACAACATTCTTCTCAGGAATAGTGATGCTAAATACTGAATAATTTAGTCTAAAAGTAACCGTAAAACTTTAATTCAAAGAAAATTATTGGAGATAATCGCCGTACTTAATTAATAGTTAGGCTTCGGATTTATAAACGCTAAAAAAAAGCGCACTAAAATATGCCAAAATTTTCACTATGCACAAAAATTTACTTTCGTACGTTGCTTTTATTGTCATACATATTAAATTGGATGGTAAAAACGAAAAAAAAATTAAACTAAAACAAGTATTAAGACAATGCTTACAATGCTTACTTTCCGAGATATTCAGTTGTCTCAAGATACAGTGCGTCTCAAAAGTTTAGGATATCCCAAACTTATTACTCGTCAGCTCGATAACAGCGCGTAACTCTAGATTCGTAAAAGATACCAGTTTTATTTTTGGAGAATTTAAAGAGCTTATGTTAGTGTATGTATTCACCAAATGTCAAACAATTATCATGCAAACAGAAATATTTATTCACATAAGTCTGAGACGTAGCTTGTCTCAAAATTATTTTTTTTGTTTCAAAAGTTTGGGATATTTTTTTCACCATTTCGTGAAATCCCCTTTTGCACGAACTACTGCCTCACAACGTTTGGCATACTGGAAATTAAGTTTCTACAATACTCTGTGCCAATTTCACCCCATACATCGCGAATACATTGTACCAATTCTGACTTTGTTTTAGAGCTCTGGTTCCTCACACGACCTTTCATTATCCCCCACATATTTTCAATGGGGTTCAAATCTGGAGAGTTACCAGGCCAGTCCAAGACTTGAATGTTCTTATCTCTCAAGTACGCCTTTGTTTTCTTCGATGTACCATCTTGCTGATAAATGAAGTCGTCATCTGGAAAAAGTGACTCGATGCTTGGAATCAGATAACCTTCCAGCATTTCACAGTAAACATCAGAATTAACGTTGGTATTGATAACACATAGTTTGCCAACTCCAGAGTTACTAAAACACCCCCAAACCATCACCTTGGCAGGATACTTTGCAAAACGATTGACGCAGGATGGATGGCCAGCTTCCTGAGATGTTCTCCACACTCTGTTTCTGGTATTAAAATCCAAACAAAACATTGATTCGTCGCTGAGCAATACTTTGCTCCAGTTTACATGTTCTTTGGCCCAGTCCAGACGTTTCTTCTTCTGAACTGTCGTCAGAAGTGGCTTCTTAGTTGCGGTCCGTGATGTGAGATCCAGATCCCGTAAACGTCGGTGTGCTGTGGAGTGGGATATGCTCTTCCCAATCTTCTGGGACAATGCTGAAGCAATTTGCCTAATTGTTGCTCTTCTGTCGCTCTTGACAATCGTCTTTAGTGTCCTTAAATCACGGGTGTTTAGCGATTTTGGACGACCTGGTCGATGATTCACATGCACACTCTTGGTTTCCTGCCATTTTTTCAGGATGCGGCTCACGGTGTTTTGTGATCTGTTCACTATCTTTGCAATGTCTACTTGTTTCAGACCCTTTGAGTGTAAGTAGATAATTTTGTTTCTGTCTTCCTCGGAAACTTGAGGTGTCTTCCCCATGTAGTTGTTTGCTTTGTTGTTGAGAACAAATGCGCATACTGTAGCTACGTAAAACCCATAACCCTGTCTCGAAAAGTGCATTTGTCCGTTAATTTAAATATTTTGCATCATGGTATAGTCTATTTTTGCAGGTAGTGATGGTTCTTAAAACCTTTTGTACAATATCCCAAACTTTTGAAACAAAAAAATTAATTTTGAGACAAGCTACGTCTCAGACTTATGTGAATAAATAAAACTGGTATCTTTTACGAATCTAGAGTTTTAGGCGCTGTTATCGAGCTGACGAGTAATAAGTTTGGGATATCCTAAACTTTTGAGACGCACTGTAAATGCCTCGCCCTGAATAGACGATTTTTTAAAGTAGAAATTCTCAAGCAGATATTCTATTATAATAAATCAAGATTATTTTACTATTTTGAAAACAGTACTTTGTAATGCATTTTCCCTTTCTTTCTTTTTTACATATCAATAATTTATTAAAGTTTTTAACTTTGAACAATTCAATTAAAAAATGACTATATTATTATGTAATGGAAAGCTAATCGTCATTTTATTGTTAATTTAGATTACTATTCTTAATATTTCATACTTTGAAAAAGATGAATGTTAGTTATTGGTTTTAATTTTTTTTTCAACATAGTATTACTTGTTATATCGGTTCTAATAATTCAAAGAAACTCTGTATTCTTTGAGCCATTTTATGGCAAAGGGGCTTTTATTTTGCTTTCGAATAGAAAAGAGGGTATCTTCAAAAATTATTCATTGCTTTTGGCAGGAATTGAACCCACGATCGTCGTCATTCATTATGCATGCATTTCACCAGGGAGCGATCGTCAAGGCCTTTTGGAAGATCTTCCGACGAGAACTCAATGCAATTTCCCCTTTTATCCTCCCCAGGAACCGTCAATTTGACTCTTGATGATTGTGTTAGAAATATGGAACGAGTATCTGAGCAATTTATTTTTTTTTTCCCCCCTCTTCTGTATTTTCTTTCCCTTATTGATCTGGGGAACTTTCGAGTTGAGCACCCTTTCTTAGAATTCAAACTGAATGCATTGAATGAAATCAGCACCGAATGAAATTCTTTTGCTTCATTATTTTTTTTTGATATGTTACTGATTTTTTAATATTTTTTATATCAGTTATTTCATGAAAGAATTCCATTAGAATCTTTTATTTGGAACGATTAAGCTGCGAAAATATTTTGTTTTCTTGAATTGTTGCTTTTACCATGTGAGCGGTTTCTATTCTTAATGCATAATTATTTATTCAATAAACCATTAAGGAATGACATAACCAAGTACCGAAAGGTTAAACTAAACCATTCGCGGAACTATATTTTTAAACCGCCCTATGTTAGCATTGGAAGTTTCTAATGGACCATAATGATACCATTAAACCATGTACCTTTGAAATAATTTCGAGTATCATTAATATTACGTTATATTCATTCATGATACATCATTCCAAGTCGTTTGATATATTACATGTCATATTTTAGCATTGAAAGTTCCAATGAACCATCATGGTTCCACTAAACCAGGTTCCTTGAAACCAATTTGGATTATCATGAATTTTACGTTATAATCATTCATGGCATCTTATTCCAAATCGTTTGATATATTACATGCCATATTTTGGTATTGAAAGTTCCAAGGAACCATAATGGTTCCACTAAACCAGAATGGTTCCACTAAACCAGGTTCCTTGAAACCAATTTGGACTATCATTACTTTTACGTGATATTCATTTATGATTCATCATCACAATTTGTTTGATATATTACATGCCATATCTTATCATTGAAAATTTTTGAAGGTGTCATAAAGGTACCATTAGTGCACGTGCCAATGTTTCGATTGCAACAATTTTCAAAATAGTTCATTTCCTGCACCATATTTATTGGCCGAAATAGTAATTTCTATTCGCTTGTATCTCGTCATTACGATTTGTTTGATATATTACTCAATATTTCTTCCCATTGAAAATTGCTGGGCGGGAAAATAGAGGTACCATTTGTGCACGTGCCAATGAACCGATTTAGATAATATTTGTAACTGGTTCGTGCCATGAACCATATTCATCGACTGACGAAAACAGATTTTGAAAATCTTTCATAACCTCGGAGGAGTTTGAGTTACAGACAGACAGACAGACAGACGGACAGGCACGTTTCCCCACACTGATAGCATAAAGCACCTTTCGGTACTTAATAATCACCCATAAATGAGCATTTAAAGTACTTGTAGTGGTTTTCCAATCTGGCTTCATTCTCGAGACATGGAATTCGATATTCAGTCTAATCCAGTGGGACGTTTGTTTCTGCTATAACAAGAGGAGACTTACCTATTAGATAGAAATCTATCTGCAGGATTAAGAGCAAATAAGCCGGAAACAAAGCCAGTTATGCAAACAATAACAGAAGCACGTAGGGTATAGTTTCCCAACTTGGAATATCGGAAATTCAAGGTCTTTATAATTAAACTTCCATTTTGACCTGGCCATAAAAAAAACAACAACTACTAGACCAAAAGCTATAATACTTGGTAATATTATACAAGAGGGCATGGGAAGTTCATATCCACCAAAAAAAAAATTAGTTCAAAAGGTTACCACCAGCATGGAATGGCGCTCTATGCAACATTCGTATACGAAATTAGGCACAGTAATCCGGTGTAACCTGCTTTCAGTAAATAGTGGAGGCCACTTTCAACATGTAACTATTTTAGTAACGATTAAAGACTTGTTAACCTGTGTCTTCGTGTCTAATTTCGTATACGAATATTGCATAGAGCGCCATTCGATGCTGGTGGTGACCTTTTGAACTTTTTTTTTTTGATGGGTATGAACTTCCCATGCCCTCTTGTATAATATTACCAAGTATTATAGCTTTTGGTCCAGTAGTTTTTTTTAATGGCCATGTCAAAATGGAACTTTAATTATAGTAAAAACACATTCCCGTACATATTAAAATAAATTTAGGAAGGGGGGAAAAATTATCGAAGGCGGGATAATTTCTAGCGTACCTGCAGAATAGTATTCTAGCGTTTCACCATTGCACCAAACAGAACTTGATAAAAAGCTACTCTACAATTCGGGCATTTATAAAGTGCAGTCAATGATGATAAACTTTATGAATTTTTTCCAAATTTTTAGAAAATCTTTAGGAAAATTTTGAGAAATGCATCGAATGGCTTCGCATGGTCGTTTAATTAGGGGAAAGCTATTCCGCAGATTTTTTTTTTTTATCAGAATCGGTGAGTCCGAGTACGGAGAGTCTCCTGTCAACCTGATCATATTCTATGAAAATGAAGCTGCAAACAATCTCCTACAGCTATTTCATAGATTGCAGGGTGTAAGCCAAATTTCTGCCAAAAGCAAAATTTCTGGAATTTCGCGTAACGTGGAAAATTGATCGATAAGGAAAATTTGGGTTCAGTTCAGAAACATAGTTTGCCATCTGTCTGTAAGGGTTAAAGTATAGGAAAGTGCATATGCTGGTGATGAAGCGAACACGCGTTGAGATCTAACTGTCGAAATCAAAAACTAAAAAAAAAAAAAAAAATGTGAATCTTAAAATATACTCAAGGGCAAAGACAGATTCACAAGATAGCCTAAATGCCCTGTTATTGTAAATTGCGTTCGGAATTTTCGTTTTTTCATACATTTAGGGTTCGATTTAAAAAATTCCAGATATACCACGATGTTATTGACGATTTTATTGCGTTAATCCTTCGATTTAATTGAAAAAGTGGACATGAAGTACTAGCATCGGAAGCCATGAGAATGGCGTAGAGTTGTCCTCAAGTGCCAAAATTAAAAATGATTGATTTTACCTAAAGTTTTATTGTTATAGTAAGATTTTAATTTATTCATTCACAAAAAAGGCACTTTAAGGAGACTCAAACTCATAACGTTAGGTTCCGCAGGCAAGCACCTTAAACATTATGTCGCTGCTTCAGTTGAAATGAATATAAACGTTATATATGTATACAGGATGGATAAAAAATGAGCCCCCCTTTTATTTTCGTAACCGAAGCAGTTATGTCAATTTTGATGAATCCAATGAATAGGAAGTTGTGGGTGATCTATCCCATGCTGCACTTTTCATCATCCTAAATATGCAAATTAGGACACATTCAAATCCTATCTTAAAAACCGTAACATTCAAATATGAAAAAAGACAATAATTATTACACTTAATTGGTTATCTGATTTTTGAATGATTTTTAAGAATTTTTTGTGGTAGATTGTCTCAATTCAAATAGTTATCATTTGATCTGTAATTTACTTTTCTAATCGATGCCTTGAATTTTTTCTCCTTTTTTTTCTCCTTTTTTTAAGAATTTTTTTATATATATTTTTTTTGAATTTCCTTACTCGATTATTGTATTGTTTAATTAACCCATTATCTACTAACCGAATATTTGTATTTACTCTGTATATTTGAACTTATAACACCCACCAAGTCCCAACTCGTCGGTAATAGACCATACAGGTCTTGGTTGGGTGCCGAGACCATACAGGTCTTTGCAGAAGAGTTCATACAGAAAAAATCCAGGATTAAAGGCCAAAGATTATTTTACTGACTCAATGTCAGTGTCCAAGGCGCAAAACACTAAGATCCGGGGTTAACTGCTATCTTTATTGTAGAGTTTCACAAGTAGTTCAATTTTTCGAATCAATTTTGAAACATAATAAAACATAATTTTGAAAACAGTCCTAATCAAAAAATTATTTATGCCAATAAAATCCAAAAAGTACAAGGTCTTTATAAATAAAGTTCCATTTTGGCATGGCCATAAAAAAAAAAAAACTACTGGACCAAAAGCTATAATACTTGGTAATATTATACAAGAGGGCATGGGAAGTTCATACCCA
>JAHWFO010011651.1:0-13321 GCA_023313115.1 Rhysida immarginata
AAACGGAAATAATGACTATTGTGGATTTTAGCGAGTTAGGGTAATATTAGTCTATTGCATAGTTAATGAGGTAATGTCTTTCACTAGATTATGAAAAAAGTCTTTCATGAGTTTGGAGATGGAAGATTTTTAATTATGTAAATGTACATTTCGAGAGATTTTCATTTTCGATTTCTTTGTCTTGCCATGGGTGAAAGTGAGGCCGGATGTAGCGAGATCATAAATTGAGAAAATGAAGTGGAGGGAGTGTGAGATAGCTATCTTGGGATTCCTGTGATGCTGGTGGAGCATGGAGCTCCGACTGGATAGCAGAAAATTCACAGGGTTGGTGGATAAATGTTGGAGAGAGGACCTCCTTGCTCGGACTTCTTGGTGATTGAAATTCTCATTCTACTGAAAGTCAAATCATCATAGGATAATCCTTCTCCTCGCATTTTATTCAACAAAGTTTACTTGGATATGGCTGTGTGAAGGGTGTGACCTGCGAACCCATACCGGACCAGTCATTCATAAGTAAACTGTAAATTCCAAATCTCGCAGAAGGCAGGCACCAATTTAAATCTGCCTAACTTTTGTCAGATTCATTATTTTGCGTTTTGGCCTTTTTTCTTCTTATGTTTAAGCCTCCACTGAGATATAAAATGGATCTTAATGTAGTAGAGACACTATGAGAACCCCACAACCATTAAGTAAGAAAGATATTTGGTAAATCATGTGAATATTGACTAGATGATAGAATAATCTGATAAATGATTTCAAGTTTAAGATGTTATACAGAGCTCCCCTAGTGTAGTGGTGAAATAGAATTAAGATTAATATGTTTGAATCATCAACTGAGTATTGAAAGTGCAAAGTGGATCCTAATTGAGTTGTGATGTTATGCAATACCTCTATTTTGAGAATATAATAAAAGTGAAGTGATCAATTTATAATGTGAAAATGAAATTCTACAGTTTGGAAAAGATGGGCGATTTCTGAGTGAATTAACACAGATTTACAAGGCGACGAGATTTTTCAGGCCATGCATCAGCTTTAAGAGATTGAGTGCAGGTATCCGTCGAACTTGCTTTAGACATTTTGAGAAGTAACAGACTCGTAAAGTGATTGATCCCGATTCCTCTCTCAAAGAACAGCGAGCACTCTTCAAGATGGAAATTATGTATGTGTTCTTCTGTGTGTGAAATTTCAATGTAGTGTTTTTAGTGCCCTTGGATGTAGTATTTATGTAAAAAAAGTGTTCTTTGTGTTGTGATACCTATAAGGATATAAATCTTCGGCTTGGCGAGCGCAATTTGTAAATGATAGAATTTATTTGAACTTGTCATTTTGAACTTTAGAAATAATTGGGAATTAGAATTAAGATTGGGTGAGACCCCTTTTAGAGTTGTCACTTGAGCACAAGTTTTCATTTAAATAAAAGAATATAGAGATTTATATCTTGGTTAAGATAGAATAAGTCTTTAATTTAACTTCAGTAAGCAGCTGCATTTCATTAGCATATTGTGTTAGCCTTCTTTTGACTTTATCTTTAGAAGTTAAGGTCATTTACATTTCTTCACCATTCTCCAATCTGGTTATTTTTCTTGAAATAAAGATTATTTTGTTTGATTTCAATACCTTGCCTATTTATTTCAATTGAAGTAATTCACTCTTGAGTCTTCTTTTAATTTAAATTTATTTAAATTAACGAACCCGACATATTGGTTGTTGATTATAAAGTAAGTTGGTTTTTTTTGGTTATATCATACTTTGTGCAGTCAACTGTAAGGGCTGTAGTTATTTTTAATACAACCTCTTCCAAATTCTCTTGTTGATTCTCTGGGAATCCACCAATAATGATGTTAGAACTATAAGAATATTGTTCTGTTTCAATCAACTTCATCTTGACACTGCCCATCTCATTCTTAAGCCTGTCATTTTCCATTTTTAGCAAATTACAATCTCTGACAATTAAGTTTGGTGAATGACGTCACACCATAATCTGTGCGAGCTTTACGCGAGTAACAATGCATGTGAATACAAGCCCAGTCATTGTTTAAGCAAGTTCAGACAGGTCACGTTTGTGCGTGCAGTGGTTTAGCAGATGCTCGTATCTTCAGTTGAAGGTGTAGCGTGCGCACGTAACTGTGGATAATGGATCAAAAAGGAACCCTGCCGTAATCGTGCAACAGTTTCTGGCCAACAAAGGGGTCGTATCCATAGCTCATCCACCTTATTCACCAGACTTGGCACCGGCAGACTTTTTCTTGTTCCCACGCCTGAAACGGACCTTAAAGGGACACAGATTTGCGGACATTCCAGACATTCAAGCAAATGTGACACGTGAACTTAAAGCCATCCCTAAGGAGCTTCCAGGACTTATACACACGATCCCAAAAGTGTATTGCCTTCCAGGGTTATTATTTCGAAGGACAATAAAGTAAATGTGGCTCTACCTGTTTTGCATTTTGTTGTGTGAACTCATTCACCGAACTTAATTGTCAGAGGTTGTATAATTTTGCTTATGGGTGCTAATTTCGGACTTGAGGCTTAATAATTCTTCTTTCATAGAATTAAATTCTGCAGTGAAGAATTCAAACGCTTTGCTTAGGTCATTAACCTGAGATTTGACATTATCGAGTTCATCCAGTTTGTTCAAAATAGCAGGTAATTTGGCCTTAATCCAATTGATGTCTTTATCCATGATGGCGTTTTCCACCTTATTATAGTCGGGTTTTGATAATGTGCTACTCTTAGAGACAGAAGGGTCACTTGATATTTTTGAGATGAGATCTTGGGATGTGGAGGGATAGATATTTTTCTTAGTTAAGAGGCAGATATCACACTTATAATTGTTACTATTAGAATCATAACTGTCAAGATCCGCGTCGGGTGCGTTGCTACATTTAATGTGAAACCATCTTTGGCAAGGGCCGCAGCGGAGTACAGCCTTTTCAGATAATTTAACGTATTTTTTGCATGTACCACAAGATCTTGGTCCCATGATCAAACATTATAAATGGAGGTTATAACAGTGATAGTTTTACAATGGTCATTCATAACAAGCAAGGAGACGTTGAGGATTTAAAATGATTTTGTAGATTTGAATTCTTCAATATAAAGAACACTTAAATTATTCATAATACCAAGATAATCAAGTAGAAATCGGAGATCCAGAATTACGATAGGGTAGCAGCAAATTGGATATTATTGAAGAGCAATTTCCCTGTTGTCTTTCCCTATTGAGATTATTTCTTGATTTTTTTTAATAGGTTTAGACACCCCCTTCTTATTTTTTTCTTTTTGAATAGGTTTTAACATAAAGGCATTCCAAAAACTGGATAAAATGTTGTTAATATTAGTTCATTTACCAAATTACAAAACAGGAAATAAAAAAACAAAAACAAATTTCTCATAATGTTCTTATCAATAAAATCAAAAGGGTAAGATGATCCCAATTTATTATGATTTTTTAGAATCATAATAAAATCAAATAAAGAATTCTTTCAGGTTGAGCACAACATGAAAAACTTAAAAAAAAACAGCTCAAATTTCTTTAACGTATTGGGAGGAAAAGCATGTACCAAAAAGGAATCTTTAAACTTCTTTACTTTGAACTTACATTATCGGATTAATGTAATTCCACAAAAATTTCCCATTACTCTCTAAAAAACTCCCTTTCTTTTCCTTGAACAATTTTTTATAATTATTATTCACCTCTTTATAATTTTTTATACTATCACTTGTTTGCTTCCTTTGCATTTCCCTACAGGAAACACACTTGACCACCATCTTTTTCTACCACAGCCATTATACTGACCTGATCTTATTTTAAGACCACATCTTTTCAATATGTAAAAAAAATTCAAATGACTCTCTACACCCCTATCATTTCCACCATTTTTCAAAATATTAAAAGAAAAAAAAATATCTAACGCTTTATACACTAATTCCCAATCAATATCATTAGAAACAAACCCTTTAGATTTTACCTTTGGTAAGTTAAGACTTTCACCATTACAATATATTTTTAATTTTACATAAAAGAATTGTATGATCTAATTTTGCTACCGTTAAGACTTTTTCAATTTTGACACAAAAAAATTGATCTAGGATACTAGCTTGATTTTTAGTTATACGTGTGGATACCGACACTCTCGGAGTACAGCCCATCCCCTCACACACATTCCAAGAGCTCATTCCTAGAAGGACTTTGTCTTCTAAAATCAACAGTAAAATCCCCACAAATTATCAATTATTCCGAACATGATATATTTTGCAAAAACCAATCAATTACAGTTTCAACCAGTGCCATAGGTGGCTTATATATCACCCCTAAATTTACTTTAGTCTTATAGTTGAGGTTAAGCATAACATGCAAAATATTACAACCTTCCTTATACGAATTGAAACCATCGTGGAGAATTGATTACTGGCCGAATCCTGAAGTGTCTCAACCAATATTTGATCGATTATTTGATTATCTAATAAAATTATCGTAAAATTTGTTTATCCTGAGAAATCGAAAGTCGCCACAAAAACACTTATTAAATGAAAGATTCTCATATGGGTTATACAAAAGTCTGAACCCCCCTTTTATTTTTTGAACCGAAGCAGATATGTCAATTTTGATGAATCCAATGAATAGGAAGTTGTGGGTGGCCTATCCCATGGTGCACTTTTCATCATCCCAAATATGCAAATTAGGACACATTCAAAATTTATCTCGAAAACCGTAAGGGATAAAGAAAAAACCCAATTGCAAACTTGTTCAGCATAGAAAAACAAACAAAACCAAAAAAAAATCATCGAAATCGGACCAACCAATCACCCACAATCACGTGGTGAACTGTTTGTAGCTTTGACCACTGTTGACCACCAAGGCCACCCACAACTTCCTATTCATTGGATTCATCAATTTTTCGGTTCAAAAAATTAAAGGGGGGGGGGAGGTTCAGACTTTGTATTGACCCTGTAGAAATGATTGCCCTGTCGCCTGAACAATACGGGACAAATGAGCGTAAGGGTGCCGAAATATTTTCCTTATACTTATATTACGAATGATCGAGACTGTTGATGATAAATGTTCCCTGCTGGGAAAAAAATGCACCACCTACAAGGAATGGGCCGATTTATTTGAAATTTTGCACACATGGGGTAGCATTGGTGGCATATAATAAAAGATTCAAATTGTAAGACAATACGTCCAGATGAGCGTTGAAAAGGGTGGCTCCCCATGCCCCAATAGACCACATAAGAAGGTCGTATAACCCCCGCGAACTTGAATACAGGCCTTGACTCTTTTGAATGCATATGGTCATAAAAATGCGGATGTCGTCTTGTGGTAGGTTGTTCCAAGCCCCCTGAACATGCTGACGTAATTGTGGGATTGTTGCAGCTGGTGTCAGTGACGATAAAAGTTACGTCTCATCATGTGCCACACATACCCACATTAATGACAAGTCTAGAGATCGTGCTGGCCATGGAAGAAGTGCCACATGCTGTGAGGCCTGCCAGCTAACACGGGCAGTGTGTGGATGGGCGTTATCTTGCAGGATAAACATGTTACCCTCCTGTTGCAATAAGGGCAGAAGAACAGGTTCTACCATCTGCTGGACGTACTGAATGCTGTTCAACGTTCCATCCACAAACATTAAGGGTGATCGCGAATTGTAACTGATCGCATCGTGAGTTGTTGCATAGGAGCACGGCGGCGTGTGCGAGGCATTGCAATTGTCACCACACAAGCTGTGAACTGTTCCAGTACATGCAGATGACAAACTGACGAATCTTGTCTGAACAATTCTTCTCCAGGAGGGGGCATGGGAGCCACCCTGTATAACGTTTTTCTGGACGTATTGTCTTGCAATTTGACTCATTTCTTGTATGTCACTAATGGGTGCGAAATTTCAACATGATCGACCCATTCCTTCTAGGTGGTGCATTTTTTGCCATCAGTGTATTTTTTTTTCATTGGCCAAAATTGACGTATCTAAGACTTACGATTCAGTATCCCTTTTACATTTATTGTATATGATAGCAGTATGTGACGAAGCACTCCAAGTATGTAATCCTTATTCGAAGATAGAATAACGAGAATTGTGAATAATCAAAAAAACGTTATGTATTCGTATGCCAGGATTCGTTGTGATACAAGGCTCTGAATATTTTATTCTATTTTTTTAAATGAAATTGGATGATTTATCATTGCATTTTGAATTAGATTCCTTATGTCGACTCTAAATTGTATAAAGAACGCATGGCTTCATACAAGAAAAGGACGTTAAACTATCCCAACCATCTTATTGAAAAAAATATATCCACAAAAATATGCGATGACGTCATGATCATTATACATACATTGAAGAATTCCAATTTCAAATGTAAAATCAAATCTCAGAGAATCAGTTTCTCAAATTTACATTTTGCCTTTGATGGCTATACAGTGGCATTGCCTTCAGCACCTTATGATGTCCCTTGTATCTCACCCTTTTCCACCAATCATGTACATTTGAATTTATTTTCTGCAAATAATATTTCTTAACTCTTGTGGTGCGTGCTAAAGGCGATGCCACTGTATAGCCATCAAAGGCAAATGTAAATTTAAGTAGCGGGATAAGCGTTATTTTTTCATTATACATTTAGAGTAGCAAAATATTTTGTTTGGATCAACCTGATTGGTAACAATGGACATTGTAAAATTTTTCAATCGTGTTGCCTTCCAAAGGAATCAGTTGGGCACTCTTTGAGAGACTCTTTATGTCTAATGACAATGAATCGCCCGATAAGTCCTTTTGTAGATGCACGCCGTCTAGCTGGTTTTTGCTGACGCCCAGTTCACAAAGGAACGTTTAGAATAGCACCTATTCAATTTGAAAGAGCATTAAAAAAGGATAACTAGGCACAAAATTTTACGTGCATAGAGCCACAGAGAACGGAGTTATTTAATTTCTAAAAAAAGAAAACCGAAGACGAGGATGAAGAAACCTGCAGGAATACAAAGACTTCATAACTGTCACGCGTTTCCTAGACATAGAAATTTTGGAGCAGGAGCCATGCCATAGCCAGCAATCGCAGTGGCATAGCCATAGCCCCCGCAATGTTGGGGGGGGGGGGGGGCACATGACACAGTTCCTATTTGGGTCCTATTTGGAGGGGCGCAACAGAAGTGAAAAGGGGCGTGTCGCAAGGAGATTTTCTCGCTTAACCACTGAGCAAAGAAAGACACATTCTTTACGCATTAGCGGAGGCAACGAAGATTCTCGACCACAAGGAATGCGGCCGGTTACCACTACATGAAAAAAAAGTCTGCAGAACGAGAGAAGACACGCGTTTGCTCGTGAGTAATTTGCAACGCACGGACTTTCCTCCTCCCTCCGATGGAACGAACGGTGCGACTCGACCGGGGATATTCCATTTTTTTGCCGTTAGTGTAGATAAGCACAGAAATTTGCCTGATAGACAGATGTCTATGGGTCATTCCACGTCAGTTCAGGCAGGCGTTGGCACTGACCTCTTGGATATTAATGAAATTTGGTATATACAATTGCCCTAGGGAGTTGGTAATGAATCTTTCTATATATATAACTAGCAGAGGACCCGGCGTTGCCTGGGATAATTACGCTTGTAGGTAATTACACAAAATCTAAACTAAACCTTCAAATTGGTTAAATAATAACTATCACTACAATATAGAGCGAAGGAACTATCCATTCTAAGAAAAATCCGAAAGACAGGAATTTACCTCTTCACTGAAAAAATCCACTTTAAGTTCGATTGTATTGTACTTAGAAAGATGTGATTCGTGACATATGAAAGCTTTTAACTGTAGATTCTATATGAAATTTTTAAAATTATATTACGCATGCGCAAATATTTGAATTTAATAAAAAGATTTTATTTATGCAAATTTCTCAAATGGCGAGTATTTTTTCATTAAAAAATTATTAATATCTTACACATACTTTCATAAAAACAATACAAAAATAAATTTGTATGGAGGAATGGTACATTCGCACACGCCTATCACGAGATAATGATACGGAATCAAAAATTACAGGGTGATTCAGTCAATTTCTGACCATTTCAGTACCATGATTTATTGACCCATTAATGTTTACAAACTTAGCATATCCGTATGATATTTTGGGCAGTTCGGAGTTTTTATTCCCGTGGAAAAGTCTTGAGGATATGCTCAAAGTGGCCACCACGAACGTTTTGAACTGCTCGCAGCCGAATGGTGAAGGTGTTCATAACTCTATCCAGGATTTCTGCATCCACAAGGGTGCAGCAGTCGACGATGCCTTGTCGCAGTTGGTCTAGGTTCTTGGTGCGGTCTTTAAGGAACCCCCAGAGATAAAAATCACATGGGTTTAGGTCAGGACTCGTAGAGGGCCAAAGAAAGCCACCCCCCGAATCGATCTGGAAACCTCGTTGAAATGACACGATTTTCGAATTTCTGATTGAGAAAGTCTGGCACTTCATTCGTGGTGTGAGGCCTAGCCCCATCCTGTTGAAACCATTTATGTCGAAGCGGTATACGTCTCCTTCGCAGCTCGGGGATGAAGAAGGTTTCTAACATGTTAAGGTAAGCCTGTGACGTTACGGTGCCCTCAAAAAAGAACGGACCAATGATGCCTCTTTTGGAAATCGCGCACCAACCCATAACCTTTCGTGGATGAGTTATGGATCTCATGAGGGTGCTGGGAACCCCCAAAACGAACGTTCTGTTTATTAACGTCACCTGACAGATGGAAGAAGGCCTCATCTGACACCCACAATGCCCTGATTGGCTTCCATTTCTACTCCAAACTCCATCGCAAATTGTTGTCTCTTCTGTCTTCCAGTGTCTGTTAACTCCTGGTAAACATGGATGTTATACGGGAACAGGTGTAAATCCTTTCTCAAATTTCGCCACGTCGTGGTATACGACAGCCCTTCGACAACATTTTCGACAACTTCCGCCGTCCGAACAAGAGCTTCGCTTCCTTTTTTGTTACCTTTAACGCATCCAGTGGCACGAAATTGCTTGACAAAATCCATGATTAATTGCCTGCCTGGTGCGACTCGACACTTACACTCCTTCCGGAACTTTCTTTGCACGGTTACAGGTGATTTTGTCTCGAAATACCATTCGACAACCTTGCATTTCTGCTCTGTTGATAAAGCGGGGGCCATTTTTCAACAATACGATTTTCATGCAGCGCCGTTGCAACAATACAAAGTCCAACTATTTAAAAATTCAATATGGCGCTCATATTCTTTCAACTGTTTATCTCTAATGCACGTCATTCGAGTGAAATAGTCAGAAATTGACTGAATCACACGGTATTACAGGGCTGTGTTGGAACACGGCCACTAGTTAAATCGTAGAATACATCTTGAAGCCACATGGCGAATAAGAATGAACTTTGTGCAACACAATTTAAAAAAATTTATTTCTGATATAAAATGTTCACACAAAAAATATACTTGCAATTTCATCATAAATCACTGGTCAATGATAAGAGGAGTATATTAGAAATGGCAAGAGACAAGAATCAATATTTCGCGCAAACATGAAATTTATAGTACTGCCACCCAATGTAATAGGTGATTCGACGGGTTTCTAATCTAAATTGAAATGTTTCTTCATAAAGTTAAGAGCGTAAAAATTTAATGTAGCATCCATAATTGCAATATTAGTATCTACCTCCATATTGTCACTGACTGGTCTAGTTGATGGTGAATATTTCATTATCGCACTAAACAAAAAAATTTCCATATCAGATATCGACACTTTAGGATGAATATACACTGAGCGGCCAGATTATTATGACCACCCCATCAGTAGTTCGTTGAGCCACCTTCTGCTTTCAATACTGCGGCGATTCGCATTTACTCCACGAGATGTTGAAAGGTGATGCGAGGAATCTGACATCATGAATGCTGTTGTCAAGTGCTTTCTGGCCACAGTCCGCTTTAAAGCCCTTCAGTCGATATCAGTGGGCTTCGAACTTTGGACAATGTTGTGCTTAGCGGATGATGTCTTTCCCTGCTTCTTATAGGCTGTCATAACAGTCTTTGCTTGACGAATAACACTGTCCTGTTGTGTGAAATTTGTTGCTTTGGAACCACAAATGATGGCTCTTGAAACTTTCTCCCACAAATGCTCGATTGGATTGAGATTTGGTCATTATGGGGGCCACCTAAGCCAGGTTTGTCTCATTCGTGGCGATCGCAACAATCTCGCTTTACTATCATTTTCAACTGTCGAATCAACATAGGAGTTAAAGCATACATTCAGTAGAAAAAAAATTTTAGTAGCAAACAACGCGCAGGAATTGTTTGTTCTTGAAACTATTCCTGCAAAATACGAGTACCGTGGCATGCCGCATTTTCACGTTGGAAGAAGCCATCTCCATTGCGATACACCGTGAACATGATTGCATGAACTTAATCAGCAAAGATACTTAGGTATGTTCAGATATTCAGACGTTTTTCTACACAAGTTAAAGGACTCATATTATGCCAGGAAAATATGCCCCAAACCATGAGTGCCCCTACGAGCTTGAACTATTGTACTCATTCATGTGGGATCCATGCTTTCATGTAGTTTCCGTTAAATTCTCATTCTGTTATCTGCATGATGCAACTGAAAACGTGGTTCATCAGACCACATGAGTTTATTCCGATGCTCATCTGTCCAATCCTTGTGTTCCTGTGCGAATTGGAGACGTCTTATCTTGTTAACTGCAGATAGCAAAAATGTGTTCGAACTGGCCTTCGGCTCCCATATTCCATACTATGGCGAACAGTGCGTTCAGAGCTCATTTGAGAGGATCCCTGATAAAGATCTGCAGTAATTTGATGCGCTATTGCCCTTTTGTTGTCTTCTATCAGTTTTGCCACTCTCCTTTCTGTCCGAACATAGATGGCCACAACTGGCGCGTTCAGACCCAGTTTTCCGGCAGACAGTCCATCTGTAATAATTTAACAGCAGCTACTCTTAAACATTTAACGAATGCAGCCGTTTTGCTGGTATTAGCTCCATGGCTCCGAGCGCCAACAATCATCAAAGGCTGCTATATCGTTTACCTATAATCTTCTGTAACAAATCACTTCCAATGTTGTGGTAAACAACCTGCTTGCCTATTTACACTAGTCCGGCTCTTTTGCAACTTCAGCGCGAAATCATGACTAATTTGCCCGCAAACATCAGGTGGTCATAATAATCTGGCCACTTAGAGTAAACACTTCCTAGTAGAGATCTCACTACACCATTGTACAAAGCTTTAACAATACAAATATCACTGATTTCAGCATCGACCAGTCGTCTATAGTTAGACCAGTCTGTCAATATAGGTTCACATTCATTAAAGAGTCACATTTCCAAAAATTGCAATATTTTTCAATACACATGCATTGACTCCATAGGACCATTAGTTTACTTGTGCACTAAAAATTATGAATTTTTGAAATTCTGACTTCGGATTCTTAAAGACCATTAAAAAGTAGAATAGGAATGTGTGTAAGACCCACTCTCTATCTCTTTGTCTTCATCGATAAAATTGGGTTCAAAACTTTAAAAGTTCCACACTTTCAGGGCCTCTATCTCCTAAACGGTTGGATCAATTGAAAAAACACTAATAATAAAACATTTCTCTAATATTGTGCACAATCTGATTATACCATTAAAAATAATTCACTTTTGATTTTGGACATTTTTTCGTACAATGCTTAGTTTCCGACATATTCAGTTGTCTCAAGATGAATGCCTCACCCTGTATATCGCTCGGTACATAAATCGCCTTTGATGAACATGCCTCACCCTGTATATACCACCATAGTTTGGATTTTATCACTCGGTGTTGAAACATATCATCAGATATGTTATATGCTTCGAACTGAGCAGTGAAAGTTAATGGCGCATTCGTATCGGGCTATATATAGTTCACTTTGGCGGCGCCACGACTCAACTTTTAGTCGTTCCTGCTGAGCCCGTAGACGTTCAAAATCGGACATCTGGGTCTTCATAGATTCTTCATCTCTAAATCTGTTTACCTGTGACGTTTTCTATAATTTTTCTGGCGTTTATTATGCATAAACTTGAAAATTCTGTAATTTTTGCAAAATTTCCACAATTCGAAGGCCTATATCTTAGATACTATTAAATATTGAGGTTTAATTTTTAAGCTATTTTATAAAGCGCAAAAAGATAAAGCAAATGACACCTAAAATGTCGTGCTATCACAAAGGAAGCCGGAGCTAGACTAAATTAATCTCCGCCAGAGAGCAAATTTTCTGACTCAACTTTGTATTTTGATTGCATCAGCCAATGACGTCAGCACGAAGTCGGTTGAAGTCTAGAGCATGCTTTATTTTATATACTATCGAATGCGATATCATTCATTTTTCTATCATTAATTGTTTTGACGTTATTAAGGTTTTCGTGGTTAACACTTTTCTTGACATTCACGATTTAAGCGTGGCATCCCAGTATCGAAACATAAGTCATATTCTACGTCAAAAAGAAAATTGTATTTTAGATTAAGAGGAAGCCCTTCATGCCGTTTATATTGTGTTTGGAGCTTTGAAATGAATGTTTCTGCCATTTCTTCATTTTTTCAAAAAAAAATTAATTTCTCTAAAAAGGCTTAACCCATTTCCATAAAAAATGGTCAATGTATAGTTTAAGAACCCCACTGTCTGAATTTCTAAAAAAAAAAATTTAAAAAATTTAAAAAAATAAAAAAAATTGACGGAGGGGGGGTCTTGGGGGAGGGGATAGTAAATAACTCCAAAACGACTCATCACAGCCAAACAAGTCATTTACAAAAAAAATTCGCCTTAATAAGGGGAGTATGTTCATGTAAAGTTTGAGTTCGGTTCGCTCGTTTGAACGCTACAGCCATTTTTTAGTTTTTAGAAAATAATTAATATCTCGAAAAAGGCTTACCCAATTAACATAAAATTACGCTAAGGTACAATTTAAGAAACCCTCTAACTGTGTATAATTTTTATTTGGTTCGGCTATTTGCCGTTTCAGAGGAGTTAGTTGCACAACATTGGTCACATACGGAAAATTTTTTATTCAAAATTTCAACCTATCTTTACGAATCATGAGTTTTTCGATTTCAGCAAAAAAAAAGATTTTGAGTTTCTGAAACGAAAACAAAGGCCTTCACTCTTAGAGAGTGGTAGGCCAAATTCAATTTTGTGTTTTGCACCGTTTTGAAGATATTAATTTTTTAAAGCTTGAGCTCCAAGCAACGGGAGTCAGGTAGTAGAGACTTGACTACTCGTACAGGGAAGAGAAAGCGTATAACCTTGGGACTATTCATTTATTTACGTTTTATTATTT
>JAHWFO010011668.1:301-35663 GCA_023313115.1 Rhysida immarginata
TGTCCGTGGTGTCTGCGATAGCCCAATTGGTAGAGGCATCGGCCATGATAGTCGAGGTTCCTGGTTCGAATCCGAGTCGCAGAATTTTTCCTTCCATTTTTCAATTAAAAAATCATTGAGATTGCTGAGGTTTTCTACGTACAGGAGTTGCAAAAGATGAAAATACCTGAAGCATATAACATAGAACGAATTATTCGACAGTGCATGAGATGGAGTGTGCATGAAGCTCTTGTGAAATGGCATGGTTATCCCAACAGCATGAAGACAAGCTGTGTAATGGATCAGTTGCGTTTGTGATTCAACATCATCAGCATCATGTTTGAAGACACAGATTTCTATGTTACTTTACCCTCGAATACTGCAACAGATCACAAAAAACTGTCCAGCACGGCCGCTCATTTTATTACGAGACTGCCTCGTACGCTACATTTTCAAGGTCAATGGGAGGTTGGACTAATAGAAATGCATTTTCTCGCGCTTTTTAAGAACATTACAGCCGTAAACAATATATTTAAAATCGGTTTATGCTTGATCAAATCGAGGATGAAACAAAATTCAACATTTTATCACCTGAGAGAAATCTGACGCTCTTGTCTTTCATACTCGAAGTCGAACTGGTTTTGTAGGCATATTTGAAAGATGTATTCTTTTACCACAACAACACTTCTTCAGAAAATGTGCAAGCCATCGCGGTGAGTTTACCACTAAACGTAGGGATTCGTTTTAAATCATCTGAATTCTGCAAGACTTTTAATGCTTCGTCTGATACATACTTTGAGGAACATTTCACTCTGTCTCCAGATTACAATATACCATATAAATGGGTGCCCGAATTTACTATCACATTAAGGTATCCAAAGTTTTATACTCGATATCAAAAGGTCGTTGAATTTAAGAGTACCAAATTGCAAAACAGATTGAAGCCTTCAAATTTCTGAAAGTCAGTTTTAGTGTCATCGAGACAAAGCTGGGCAAGGATTTTGTGCAGTTTGAAGGTTCCACAGATCATTTCATTGAATTTCCTACAATTATTAATATTGGTTTTATTCCGGACAGGTTTCTGAACAAGGACTTGAAATTTCCTGTATCAATTCCCTTAAACGATGCAGACGACGGTTTCATCGGATGTGTTATTTATGACCAGCCTGAACCTCCAGAACAATGCATCTTAAAAATACCTGAAGGGTATTATGATAATCAAAGAGGTGTTGTTGAGGCGCTCATGAAATAGATTCCCCAGTCAGAGCAGGCTTTTTACAACATTAATGTCACACCCAACAAGTGTTTTCATTTCAAATGCTCGTAGGGCCATTACCTAAGTTTTAGCGAGGGTATGTGTTACATGTTAGGTTTACACCCAGATCTCACTGATTCGGCAGTAGAAACAGGTGAAGGTCTGACACCGAACAATCTTACAAGAGTAATATGGCTATTATCTATACACAGACATCATTCGACCTCAAGTCGTGGGCAACACATGTGCACCGCTCCTGCGAATCATACCTGTGTCGCATGCAACAGGAGAAGTGACCTTTCGTTCACCTGACTATTTTCCCTTAAGGAAAAACGTCATTGACATGATTGAAATCGCGGTTCATTCAGATCACGGTTGTTTGCTGTCCTTTATTCCACGGAAGACCGTGGTGAAACTGCATTTCCGTAAGAAACCTTTGTAGTGAACGGATGTCTCGATTTACGGAGCCGCCATCAACAGCGAATTCATCAGCATCATCGTAAAGTAGTACTTTGGTTGTATTTTTTCTCGTCTAATTCAACATGCATGTCCCATACACCCCCAAAAGCAATGCGCGCTTACAGCATTATCTAAATCAAAAAGGGCATGGCTTACCTGTGTTTCAAGGTACACCTTTTCAGATTGGCAGTAGTCTTGGTTCTATTTTTACAAATTTGTTACATAAAGTGACACCGTTACTCAAATCAAAGGGTAAAATTCTCTGTAAACACGCCCTAAAAGGTGGTATGTTGGTGATTAACGATGTGATGGCCAGGCAGAATCTCAAACAATCATTGGTTTCATGAATGCATGAGACAGGCGATCACCTACTTCAAGAATTGGGTACGAGGGTCCATCGCAGTCATGGACAAGGTAAAAATAATAATAATATTAAACGCATATCAAATGTAAAACTGCATTCGACTCGTAAACGATCAAAGGTGCAGGACGCATTCAAAACGTTCCTTCTTAAGCAAAACAATCAACCACCCTGTCATTCAAAACGCAGAAAAAAGTGCAAAACATTCGACCACTGGACTCTGTATTTGACTAAAGACTGAAAAAAACCGGCATGTATCATTCATAAAGACAGTACTGAATGTGTTAATTGTGAATTGGATCTCTTCACTATTCCACCTACCTGCGGTCAGCAGGAGCAGAGACACATGACTGGTTATCAAACGTCAACTGTGATTACAGACTCTGGACCTCTCGAATTCAATATCCCTGGATTAACTGACTATTATGTGGATTTAAGCAGAAAGCGTTGAGTTTGACAGTGAAAATTGTTAAAGATGGGCAGGATCTCATGCCAGACACCGATGGTACAGGACCCGTAAATCTATTCTTACATTCACTTTTCTCAAAAAGTGATTGTTCCCTGGGCGACACGCTAATCAGTCATTGCAACAACTTATATCCCTACAGGTCTTATTTGGAAACACTTTTGAATTATGGTAGTCAAGCCAAGGCAGCACAGTTTACAACGACTGGATTGGCTAAAGACACAGCAGGGAAATTTGAGTGTATAAACAACGAGAACGTCGGTTTTAAAAAACGAAAAAAATTGGCCATTGGGAACACTTATCAACTCTTTGGGGCACTTCACGTCGACATTTTTCAACAAAATCGTTTTTTACTGAATTCAGTGGATCTTCATTTAAGAATGTATCACAGTAAAAACACCTTTTATACCCACGTGAGATGCCGAAAATCCAAATTATCGAGTGGTGATCGAACGTGTGACATTGAATGGTGAACGAGTGAAATTTACCGCTGCGACTTTAATCGCATGCGCAAAAACTAAACAGAGCATTAACGCATTTTATCCACTCAGTCATGCGGAAATGAGAAATCTGAACTTTCTGATGGATGCAAGAAACCACATAGTGCAGAATCTCGTCACAGGTCAGATTCCATCCAAGCTCATTTTCGTGTTCGTTGACGGCAAAGCACAAAACGTTTTATTTAAATCAAATCCATACAATTTTCAGCACTTTAACCTTTCTTATTTTTCTGTGACACTTGATACACAAACGATTCCTCAACACCCCTTTTCTCCCGATTTCACGACCCGATCATACCTCCGAGAATTCGTCCAAAAGCTTAAAGCTCTCGGATTGTGGCAGCAGGATCATGGCACTGGCATTTCACAAGCTGACTTTGCAGCGGGGTATATGAATATTTCATACGACCTTATGACAGACAGAAATATTTTTACTGAACACTACAACCTAATTAAAAAAGGAACTCTTAGCATCGAGGTTCAATTTGCCCAGCCATTGAAGACGTCAGTTAATCTGATTGCATATTGTTAATTTCAAAACGTCTTGGAAATCAATAAAGACAGAGTGGGTAGTTTTGATTGTACAAATTAAGTGCAAAATTCGATGAACACTGTACAGTTGTTGAATGCCCTCGAAGGCGATTTGATCCTGCAACTCGTTCCCGTCTGTCCTTCTTAACTGATTGTAAACACAGACGATTTGAATAAATCCAGAACTCACTGGGTGGTGTTTTTTATACCCACACATAAACATGCATTCGTCTTCGACTCTTTCGGAAATTTTCCTTTTGCACAATTTCATAGCTTCATGCTTAGAATTGCCGACAAATGGACATTCAACAATCGAATGGTTCAAAGCCCCCTTGCAACAACCTGCGGACACCACTGCCTACATTACATGAAATTATCAGCCCGTGGGATTTCAATGGATGCAATCATGAAGAAGACGTACACAGATGACTTGGAATGGAATGACCAGCTCGTGAGATGCGAATATCTCGCTGACGAACTAACCAGTAAATTCAACGATGAATGTTCTTGTAAATGGAATCAAATACGTATGCCATTTAATGTATTTTCATAAATTAAAAATGTAAACAATTGTATTGAATTAATAAACTTGAATTGAAATGTTAAAATTTGTACATGTGCATGTATTGTAACAGTCAAAAATGTTGGATTATAAATATGGATGATATTTGTTTAGACAGTGCAATTGTTTAATAAGTGCAAAACAATAAGTTAAAATATCATTGTTGTATTATTGCTTAGCTACGAGGAAGAGATATGTTGTTGACAAGTTTTTTTATGCTTTTTATTAAACATGGAACTATTACAGTAAGATTTTTGATCTCTGTGTATCAACTCAGATGACACAAACAACAAAAGTGGTAGCAGACCGTGGTTCTAGGAGTGATATACAATGGAGACTAAAACGACTATGTCATAATAAAACTATAGCAAAATGGAGAACGGAGAAATGAAAGGTATTAAGCCTAAAGAAATGAAGTAAGCCAAATGAAATGGAATGCATTATGAAGAAATTATGTAATCGAAAATGTAATGAAGACAAAATAGAAGAAAATAGAAAGCAAGACTGATTCATAAAGATTATTTAAGAAAATAATAAGTGATTGCAGAAATAAATAAAAAGATGGCTGTGGCAAATGCTGAGATGTCATTGAGGCAAATAGAGATGTTTAATGGCATTGAAAATGGGAGCTATATTATAGAAAAAGAAAATATATAAATTGGTAATTGAAGAAAATGAACCAATACTAGAGCCAAATGCCAAGCCAGCAGAACTCGCATTAAGACAAAAATAGGAGGATGTGAACGACAAGGCATTCAGTGACATTGTCAATTCTTTGACGATGGAGCAAGCTGCTAAATTTGTAGGATATACAAAGGCAAAAGATGTGTGGGTGAAACTACAGTCAATTTATGAAGGTAATGCTAAAGACAAAGCAATAGATGCCACTTTAGAGTTAACAAATATATAAATGACCATAAAAGAATCTGCAGATCAACATATAACAACAGCTAGAGCTCTTGCAGCAAAATGCGAAATTCTGGGAAGACCAGTAGATGACCAAGAAATCGTATTCCATGCTGTCTGTGGACTGTCCCAACAAGATGAACACTTAGCATCAATTTTAAAATTAAATCGGTCCACAACATTAGAAGAGGTGAGACATGCGCTACAAGAAGAAGAAAAGAAAAATACAGATTATATGATGAGAAATATTGCATACCAGGCAAGGGGGACTGCAGAACAAAGGAAATGAAATTGTTATATTTGCGGCAAACCAAATCATATTGCTAGAGATTGTTGGTATAGGATGAACCAAAGAGGAAAGCATTTTCCAGATCATCGAAACCATTATTCAAGTCAAGTAAGGAACAAGACTTGGAAACAGGATAATGAATATCAACATAAACAACATGGAAATCAACTCTGTTGACAAGGGGATAAGGTCATGTTCAAGAAAGATATAGTACGACAAACAATAATCAAGAACAAGATAAATGTCCATATCAAAGACAGACTCAACGATCAAGACAACATCAAGCACAAGTGGCAAACAATGATGAAAATGTGGATACACTGCTAAATGTGACAATTTAACAGAACGAAATTATAGACAAACTAGAAGAAGAATATGATGTGAGAGATTTTTGGGCATTAGATTCAGGTTGCACGGCACATATGTCACCATTTATTAATGAAATGCATAATATTCAAGTATATAATGGAAGGGTTTTATTAGCAGAAGATAATGTTGAAACAGAAGCCATTGCCATTGGAGATATACATACAGCTGTCATAACTGAAGGAAAGAAAATTAATTTAACAATAACAGATATACTTTATGTACCAAAGTTAAGAATTAATTTATTGTCAGTTAGAAAACTGGCAAGAAGAGGTCATACCATCACTATTGACGAAGGTGGACCATGTATTAAAAATTCTAAAAATGGCTTACTAGCCAGGTCAAGTGATTGGGAGAAGATGTACATCACTGAAATGTCACCAAAATGGAGAAATAATGCAAATGAAAATTCAACATTAGAGGAGTGTCTAGCAACAACATCATACTCAAGTAATAAGAGTATTTGGCAATGAAGATTAGCACACGTCAATGAAAAATATTTAGACATCATGTACAAAGAAAACATGTTGAGGGCTTAGATTATAAGCAAGATACAGATGGAGTTTGTGAACCATGTATTAAAGGGAAACTGCCTGAAAGAAAATATCAAAGGAATGTTCTAGATATACTACTAGAATATAATAATTACTACACTTAGATCTGTGTGGGCCAATGCCAGTTACTTCATTTAGTGGTGCTGAATACATTTTAACCATTGTTGATGCATATTCCAGCAGGACTTTTCTATATTTCTTACGAAAGAAGAGTGACACAGTTGATGCAGTCAGAGAATTTATAAATCGGCGAGAGGCAGAAACAGGCTATAAAACAAAAGCAATAAGGACAGATAATGGAGGAGAATTTATAAGTCACATACTACAGGAAATATTAAGAGAAAGAGGAATAAAAACATCAATTAACGGTTCCAGAGCACCCACAGAGTAATGGCATCGCAGAAAGGAGAAATAGAACCATAATGGATAAAGTTAGAACATTGCTAGAAGAGTCAAAGTTGCCAAAGAAATTTTGGGCAGAGGCGGCATCAACAGCAGCATACATGTTAAATTGTACCTTGAATAAACACAAACAATATAAGACCCCAATGGAGTTATGGACTACGAGGAAACCAAGAGTTGGTCATTTTCGCGTATTCGGATACATCTGTTACTACTTGTCGCCAAATGCAAATAGAGGGAAAATGGATTCAAGAGGAATACGAGGAATTTTTCTAGGCTATTCTATGAAAAGACAAGCATACAGAATTTATGATCCAAATAAGGAACAAGTAACTGAATCAAGAACTGTAAAATTCCTAGAACACAAACCAGGTAGACTGATTTTAACCGGGAGTCAATTAGACAGAAACAGCAATCAAATTCCATATTATCTAGAATACGAAGAAATTCCAGAATGTAATGAAAGAGTAGAATTAGATGAGACTGATACAGATGAACAGTTAGAGGAGAATCACGATTCAGATGAATTTGATAGCAAATAATCAAGTATAGAAAGACAAGCTATTCAAACAAATGATAGAAATGATACAACAGTTGCAGAAAATTAAGGAGAAAATGGTTAGAGGAAAAAGCGTCCTGGCAGAAGGAAAGGAGTGACAAATGAGCAGATACGAAGAGAAAACTTAGAAAAGCGACATGAGAATGAACAAATGCTGAGAGAACAAGGTGTGAGAAGGTCTTAACGAATTGCAGAAAAACATGCAGCATGCATAGCATTTGATATTCCACAGACTGTTGAAGAAGCATTTGCACAAAAAGATTCAAGATATTGGAAAGAATCAACGCAAGAAGAATTAAATCCTATGAAAGAACATAATGTGTGGGACTTAGTAGAAATCCGAAGATGAGGACAATCAAATCCAAGTGGATATTTGTAATTAAAGATAACCCTGGCGGAACTATTAAGCGATACAAATCAAGATTGGTGGCAGTTGGTTGCGCAGCAAGAGCAGAAATTGACTTCATTGATACGTTTGCACTGGTAATTCGTACGGAAAGTATACGAATATTGTTGGCTATTGCAGCACAAAAAAATTGGCAGCACAAGTTATTCGACATAAAGACTGCATATTTACATCGGAATTTAGAAGAAACAATCTATATGCAAACCACCCAGAAAATTTAGTATGCAAATTAAACAAGAGTATTTATGGTCTCCTGTAGTCAGGTAGGTGTTGGAACAAGAAATTGAATTTGAAATTAAAGGAAATGAATTTTAAAAGACTGGACACAGATCCTTGTGTTTACTTAAAAAAGGAAGGAAATGAAACAACAATTTTAGGTGTATATGCTGATGATTTGGTCATTATCGCATCTTCAAAAAGAACAATGGATCAAGTACAACACAATTTGGCAAAGCATTTTAAAACCAATGAAACAACTTTAAAATTCTTAGGAATAGAAATTGAAGAAGACAAGGACAATATATACATTTATCAACAGAAGTTTATAAACAAAATTTTGGAACGATTTCAAATGGATAAAAGTAAACCAGTAAAGACTCCTGCAGTTGTAGGGCAAACAACTGCAGAAGATAAAGAAATGAAAGATATAAATATTAGAATTTATCAAGGAATGATAGGTTGTCTGACATATTTGGCAACAGCGACTAGACCGGACATTGCAGACACAGTCAATGAACTAGCTCAGTTTTCGCAGAGACCGAAAGCAACTCATTTGGCATGCATTAAACGAATTTTCAAGTACCTGCGTGACACTTCATATTACAAGTTGGCATATCGAAAGGGAAGCAATGGAGCATTAAAAAAAATAAGTGATGCACGCTGGTGCACAACACCTGATGCAAGATCCTTTTCAGGCTACATGAATAAGCTTAATGATGCACTGGTTACTTGGAAATCAAAATAACAAAATATGGTTGCCACTTCAACAAGTGAGTCCGAATTGTGTGCAAAATATGAATGCGTACTAGAAAATAATTGGATTACGAATATCTTAGAAGAATTGGATTTCTTGGAGTATACACTACTGTTTATAAATATCGCAACACCCTGATGGAATAGCCCAATCTGCATTAAATTTGGAGCATTTGCATATCACGGGTCAGAAAAGAAACCATTAGATTTTCAGGTCAATAAAATGCGTTTTATTGTCACATTAGTATCGGGTGAAACCACCGTGGGATGCAATTACAGCCTCTAAACGTCGTGGCATTGAGTCAAACAAGCTCTGAATAAGGGCCTGGGGAATGTCCTGCCATGCTCTGTCTACACGGGTATACAGTTCATCCACAGTTGCTGCTGCAGGAGTCTGATGAGCCAATCGATGAGCAGCCCTGTCCAGCACATGTTGGATTGGGGTCATGTCTGGTGAACGAGCAGGCCAGGGGAACAAGGGCATCTGATGTGCTTGGAAAAAGGCGAGGACATTTTTGGCCACATGCGGTCGGGCATTGTCCTGTTGGAATTCAGCGCCTGGACGGTTCTGCAGGAAGGGGATGACCTCGGGTTGCACAACTTCCCTGATGAACCGGTCACTGTTCAGATTGCCATGGATTCTGATCAGACGGGAACGGCCATGGTAACTGATTGCACCCCACACCATCACCCCTGGCGTTTGTCCTGAATGACGCTGCAGGATGCATTCTGGAAGGTCGCGCTCGCCACGATGTCTTCTGACTCGTATCCTGCCGTCATGGTGCTGCAAGTTAAACCTTGACTCATCCGAAAACACAACTTGTTGCCATTCAGCTTGCCACTGTTGGTGTTGATGGGCCCATTGCAACCTGAGGCGCCGGTGGTTTTGAGTCAAAGGAATCCGCAACAATGGTACTCGTGCCATCAATCCTCTGGAAATCAAACAGCGTCGTACAGTGCTACCAGACATTGTCCTGCCTACTGTAGCACCCCACTTTTGTGCTAACACTGTGGAAGTGGCCGTACGATCTGCTACACACACGCGATAGAGGTGTCTGTCATCTCGCGGTGTCGTCGTGCTGGGTCTTCCTGAGCCTGGTCTTCGGTGTGCCCTGTTCTCTTCGCTCCACTACCTCCATGCACGCATAATTGTCGTTGCATTACGTCCTACACGAGCAGCAATGTCACGATACGACCATCTCGCTTCACGCAGACCAATTATGCATCCTCTTTCAAAGTCTGTCAGCTGTTGATATGGTACCCTTCGTCGTCGTCGAGGCATGGTGTTCTTTCAAGCAATTACTCTGAAAATCTAATCATTTATACTCTGACCCATTGTATGCAAATATTGCAAATTGCATATGGATTAGAGCATTCCATCAGGGTGTTGCGATTTTTATAAACAGTAGTGTATTAATAGACCTATAAAAATTTACACAGACAGTCAAGCGGCCAACGGATGAATTAATAACATTGGGACAAAAGCCAGAACCAAACACTATAACCGGCAATTATATTACATATGATCAAAGAATGAAGAAGGACAAATAACACTCAAGTTTCAGCCAAGTGAAGAGTTAGAAGCAGATTTATTAACGAAGACATTAAATGCAGAAAAAATAGCAAGTTGTTTAAAGAAAATTAATATTATAATTTAGAATTATTTATGTTTTGATTTCTTAATAATTGAATTCCTTGCAAATGTAATTACTTAAAAGTTAAAATTGCAAATTAGGCTTAATTTTATAGTTAAATGTGTAAAAAATAAACAATTCGGCAGTCTAAGGAGGGGGTTTTGTTGGATTATAAATATGGATGATATTTGTTTAGACAGTGCAGTTGTTTATTAAGTGTAAAACTATAAGTTAAAATATCATTGTTGTATTATTGCTTAGATACGAGGAAGAGATATGTTGTTGACAAGTTTTTTATGCTTTTTATTAAACATGGAACTATTACAGTAAGTTTTTTGATCTCTATGTATCAACTCAGACGACACAAACAACAAAAGATATATGATTATGGTCCCCCTCGGTAACTACTATAAAAAACATTTTAATCTCCTAATTTTGTAAAACACAGTTTCTTGCTTGTTTTGTATTCACCATTCAGATCATTCCCAAAAGATCTTGCTTGTTTTGTATTCACCATTCAGACCCAAAAGAATTTGTATTCCCAAAAGAAGTATGCATTTGGCCTCATAAGCAAACATCTAAAACAGTTTACAGTAGCTAAAGAATCTCAGCCAGATTACGTCTTTTCTACCATTGTGACCGTGTTTCAACTACATCAGGAATTTCCTCCACCGTAAATATAAAATGGTTTTATTTCTCTTGATATTAGATTTTTTAAAATTAATTTTAATAATAGTCACTTTTAATGCCCCAGTGATCGGGATTTAATATGTTCCCTAGATGACTAATTAATTGTGGCTCTCACTTAAATCTAAACCATGGCGACCTGAAACGTGTATTGCTATTATTCTTATGATTATTTACAAAGGCTACGTGGTAAACTGAAACTCTAAATAAAATACTGGGACTTTATTAAAAAAACTTTCATTTACAATAATATTCAGAAGCATATTACAAATTCTCTGTTAGGATTAAAGTCTCTTTTCTTACTATGGGTCGAAACTTTTGAGGCGTCCGAAATCTTTTCACCCCAGATTTTTCAGAAATAAATAAATATTTAAAAATCTTCAAAAGTTCTACGGAAAATCTTAAAAAGGCAATCGTCTCCAATGCACGATCTTGCAAAAGGTAAGTATTATCTTAATTCATCAACTTGTGTTATTTAACATTCTTTTCAAGTAATATTTAGGATTTTAAATAGATTTTAATAAAACTACACCCTTTGTCATTAATCAGTCTGAAAGTAATTAAACAATAGGCGATTTGCTTTCATGTTCATTTTTCTTGGTGCCTTTGAATTTATCGAAGAGAGAATGAGGAAAACATCTAACGTATTGTTCAGCGGAATTCATCAGGTAAGTTCACGAAGTTTACTTTTATAGATCATTCGTTACTTTAATCAATTAGCTAATCTTTACAATTTAATCACTTTAGGCACATATTTAGGTCTCTGAGACTTTCATACAGTATCGTAGCGAGTATTTTGTTGGGCGAATACGCATTTTGGATTGATGGGGGAGGGGTAAGTCGGGGGGGGGGGGTAGAATGGGATTAGGCAAAATAAACAGGGGAAAAGTTAGTCGTTAGTAAGGGGCCATCAACCTAAAAACTACATACGCACTTCCTGGTTTACAAAGGTACCAATCTAGTAACTTCTGCCATCATCAATCCTGTAGTTCAGACGCTCTTTTCATACGATAATGCACTGTCTTGTTTCGGTCCAAAATCATCCATTAGTTCCAGGTCCTTAGGATTCGAATATCTGAAAAACAACAAAAAAACAGGACAGCTTTTCTGCACGAATATTGGGTAAGGCCCATAAAATATCCACCTTACAGATTTCCAAGAAGTTTCTCATCCTTTATTCCTAGTCAAGTTTTTGGTTGAACTCTGTTCTTGTCTCATTGTACTCTTGTTCGTCTTCCATAGGATTTTCGGAACTGGTTGAGTTTATGCTCTTCTTAAAGGACTCTGGCTTCGGCCATTAAAATCCCATCTTTTTAGACTAGAGAGGAAGAATGGATCTGCACCTTGGTCTTTCTAACTCCCACTTTGATCTTCCTTAGAAAACCTGGAAAATTTCCAACGCCATCTTGTCTTCTTCTACTTAAACGTCTTTTCCTCCAGACGACATCATGAAAAAAAGACTCCGCGAGCTGACAACGATGCTCGTTTACTAATTGTTTGCTTCTTCACATTTCAACAATAAACCACACGAAATCTTTTTTAAATAATATTGATCAAAACCTTCTCAACAAATAATTATTCATTTTATTAAAGTCAATCTTTTTTACCTTTTTAAAAATAAAATAAACTTTTCTATTAAATCTTCAAAACTTGGTCTGTCTACCGTTTTTGTTTTTTTTTCCATCACTTTCACATTGTCGCACACATTCCAGGAAAAACTGTACCCCTGGAGCACTCAAAAGGACAAAACAGGATTGGGCCCAATCAGGAGGGAAAAATTTTTTATATCCTCCTACAAAATCATGAAACATAGTCTTTTCTCTTTTGGGTGCTACCGTGTGTGAGTAATTACTTTATTTATTTAATTAAATATTTTTTTGTGGCATTGAATTAAAATTTTTGGAAATAAAGTGGGTAAACACAGGGGAATTAAAGCATAATACTCAGTGTTTTTTGCAATTTCGTAATTATTACATAAGAATATACAAGCATTTTTTTCAAATTCTTATTATTTTAATTTTGCCCAATCCCTCGCATCGAGAGACATAAGAGGGTTTTTACTCCTTATATGCATCAGTGATGGGGTGGGGTTATCCAGGGTATATGCGCATGATGACCTGACATGCCTGTTCTATAAAACAGATTCGTAATCAACTCATTAGGAATTTTCAGTACTCTTAACACTTTGAGAAATTCACGCTGGCCGAACGGAGGAACCTTTTGAGTATTAATGTTCATCATATCATCAATCAGGGTGTTAATAAGTGACCAATGAAGCGTGTGGTCGTTGATCGAGAGAAGACCACGGGTAGTCCAGCTAATAAGGTCGGCTCGCAACAACCTATCTGGATGCAGTTTGAGATCAAGGTTCCGTCTATCAGTGAAATTACTTTGCGTAAGAGATACTGCATTGACTTCTACGGTATCATGATCATGATCATCATCAGATATTCTTCGTCAGAAAGTTCAGATCTTATCTCAGGTGCTTTGAACGGTGTGTGTGCCTCTAAACGGTTACCTTGCGATGTCATTCTCTTTGTTGCACTCAAGAATGGTTGAAAAGATGGTTCATACAACTGAGTTGATGGCATATTTCCATTTATCGGGTGTGTAACATCAATACCTGGTCCCTTAATCTGATCGGTGTTGCACCTCTTGATGTTCAGGTATTTTTTTAACACATTAAGATAAAGCTCCATCTTCTGATGTATATTAAGCACAGGCGAGTTTAAGATGTCGCTTATTTTCCGAGCAAACTTTTTCGCACAATCCTTTAATGGTGAATCAGGATGAGGTGTATACTGAGTGTTATTTAGTCCACGGTTCTCACGAGTATTCGAGAGCCGACTGTATTCGTGCTCTGTTAGTAGCACATTCTTTTGCATTGTACTTAACCGATCAATTTATTCAGAATCGGTCTTGCAACAGTTCCTAACAGCAGCGGTAGCAAGATTCCTGAACCTTTCTGATTGAGAAATGCCTTCTTACTACAGAGGGAAATTCTTTTATGTGCCAATCCTTTTATCACTGGTAAATGCCATCTGAGTGATGGCCCCACGCATCTTGGTGATGCAATAAATTGTAACAAATTTCACAGAGAGACTTCACTTCGTTTAAAGTTGCTTGCTTCAGTAAAAGCTTTCATTTCTTACGTGAAGCTTTTTGCAGTGTGTGTAAATAATAACGATGTTTACTCACAAGTGGTTCCATGACCGTGTGAACATTACGAGGTTTAGATCACAAATTAAGTGACTTGAAAATCAAAACCGACTTTTATCAGTGTAAACCAAAGTCAGTCGCTCAGTGGGTAAATTTTACTTCTTATACGTAGAACGTCCGGACAACTCTGCGTTAAGTCGACCAGCAAATAAATGTGGGGCTCCTTTGTTGCATCTTTGAATGCTTTTGTCAGTAAATCACCGTATCCTGTTGGCGACGCCAGTGTCCTGATTTGGCCAAGATTCCATGGAGATTTCATAAGAAAAATGTATTTTGAAATAAAGCTAATTGTCCTCATGTTCTTGGCTTGAGCAAACAAATTTTGCGTGATTAAGATTACTAAGAAATTAAAATGGTGACTATAACGGGTATATATTTGTTCGATTAATGCGGAACAACTTACTTCGTGAATGAGATCGTCCAATAACAGTAGGGCATGTTGTTTAATTTCCTGAATCATTTTTTATCTGGCACGCCCTCGTGAAAGTAATGTTTGAGAGCTGTAGCTCCTGAATTTCACGAGGGATTACAACATCATAACAATAATAAATGTGAGAAGGAATTGTTTCGAATAATACGTTTTGAAATCTTAGTAAATTGGCCAGTAAACAGGATTTGCTGCTACCAAAGGCCCCTTTAATAAGAGCAGAGAAACTAGGTGTGAAATTAAGATTCGCTGTGACATCTATACTGTCTCAGTAGTGTAAGAAAGAGATGTGTTATGTTGTTAAACACAAGACACACAAATGAATAATAAACGCCTTGTGAGTCAATCAAACCTTTTATAAAACAATAAACTCGTGTATAAAGCAGCTGTAAAAAGAAGACCTCTCAAGCAACAGATGTATGCATGCATGCTAGCCTACACATACACACACACAAACAGGTGAGCACTGAAAACTTAGAAATGATTAGAGTGAGGAGCAATGGCCTGGGTCAGTCAGTATTGTATTTATCAGCGAACTGAAAACATGTCAGGAAACTCTGCTTGGGAATCGTGAATTTCAGGTACTTGTAAATCAGTGTTGTATTGGAAAAATTAAAAAGTAGTTAAAAATTACAGACAGTATATACAACTTTAATTTTTTTTTTTACATTTAGAATGGCAAACCTAACAATCAAAGCACGGAAACTGGCAACCAGTCACACCTGTTACGGAGCACTGTTATAATTATCATTTATACTTTTACTTTACACAAATTGTGGTAACAATAAACTTTTGAAAATAAGTAATTGTAAGAATGACACACCTGTGTATGCATACAATGTAACCGACTTTGTAAAATAAAAAACTTGTGATGCGAATATAACGAGTGGCTTTTGCCTTTAATCGCCGATTTTCATTGAAAACATAAAAATTTTCATTTAAAATGTTGCGTGTGAGGAAAAATTTGTGAAACATAACAAACATTGCCGAAAAAAAAAGTGAAAATTACTGCAATCGCTTCATCACGTGAGTTAAATAAACTGCACCCAGCACTAAGCTTTAAGCTGGAGAATGCCATAAAGCCGAAAATGGTGACTGAAAAAGATGTAAGTGCTGAAAAAATCGCTGATCAAAACCCACATTACTTCCAAATCACAGGAAAAATTCCCGTACATCACAGGTCAGGATGGAAACAAAAGTCGCAAGCAACATTTAATGACATCAAAAACAGTAAACAATGCTGGTAAAATAAAAAGGGATACCAGGATTGATCTTAACACTCTGTGTACAGAGGGTTAAAAATAGTGTTTGGATGAAAAATGTGTGCACTAGAGTCACAGAGAAACGAGCTCAGACCTCCACTCAAGCAGTGAATGAAAGCCTGATGCTCAACCCACTAGCCTGTGTAGGGCACACAGTCAAGTAACAGTGAAAAGTCTAAGTGAATTTTTAACCTAAATTAAACTTAAATTTCGTATAGAATGTATGCTTGCTCTTAAAAAGAGTAAAACCTTGAGAGACAAAATTATTTATAACAAGCATCAAACTGAGCAACCAGAATGCAAAAAATCACAGAAAGTAGAAGAAAATTAAAAATCCTTAGCGAGAAACTGTATTTATAAAAGTTGGCAATGTAAATTGTCAACCCTCTAAAACTCGGGTCATAGTTGTCAGTAGTCAATTGAAACAATGCACCCATTATCAGAAAATTAAAAACAAACAATACACCTTGAGACATAAGTAGTTTTATTTAGAAGAAAACGTAAAAGGGCTTGGAAAAATTTGGTTGTCTGAGAAAAAATAGTAAATTAGTAATTAGGCAATCAAATTGTGGATGTCAGTCATCTTAGCATCCCCTGCCACAATGGGTATATATAGCGGATCAAGAGCTATATATATTGTGACACAAAATCACATAAGAGCATTTAGCTGAGTGCATCAGGATCCACTGGTAGTGGTGCTTCACTGCAAGGCACTCTTCAGAACAGGGATGCTTCTCTGCATGACATAACCAAGTACTGTATTATGAAATTAATATTAGTTTCAGCCTCAGGATATCGGAATACGACCACAGTCACGTGATTAATCAAGAAGATGTCATCAGCCAGATGAGTGACCACACCCAGGAATGTAAACCCAATGAAAAAATTAATCAAACAGTCCCAAATCAAGGAAATTCAAAGGTAAATAAAAAATTATTAATTAATTAACCCATATTAATTAAAGGCAAGAGGAGAGAACAAGCACCAATTGAAATGTGGAGCAGAGACCTAGCTCCCATTGGAATGTGTGGGTGGGCCAGGTGTAAATTGGATGGGATACCCCCTCCACATTCCTGAAGGCACTGGAGGTAGATATCTTCTGCTCCCACTCTACTCCAAGATGTTGTGATATTATAGAATGCTCTATCGTGCAGTTCGGCAGTTCGTTGATAGAACCATGGCCGCTGCCGTAGAGTTCCACTAAATTAAAAATAAGATTACCATAATTATTTATACAATTCATTAATAAATTTATAAAACTTTCATTAAGCATATAAAAATAATTTAGATAATTATATAAATAATAAATTTACTATTTGGAAAATTACTTCACTTATTACTTTTTGAAAAGGTAAAACGATCGCTGATCAGTAAAAAATTATCCAATAGAAACACAGTGGATTTGAGTTCATGGCTTTATATTATCCACCTTTGTCCAATCATTTCCTAACAGTGAAATTAATATTCTAACCCTTCAGAACAATAATTAACCCCAAAATCAAATAAAAATGGCGTGAATAATGGCGTGCGATAATCAATGTTTTGGGGTATTGATGTTTAATATAATCGATGGTTTGATACAGTCTATGTTTTCTTATTTATTTATTTATTTATTTATTTTTAATTCACAAAAATTTGTTTGGAGGTCAGCTGATATCCTGACCTGGGACCTTCCTTAATCTTTTTATATACCTTTTCTTTTTCTTTGTTTCCTTCTACTGTTTTCATCTCTGTGTGCTGGCAACATCAATTCCTTCTGAAAGGGTTTTTTTTCAAAGGCAGGTCACATAATTAACAAACGTAGATTAATTCCGAAACTTTAAATTTAAGGATATTTTTCCTGTAATTGAACTCTCCCAGGTTTATCAAATGGTGAAATAAATAATAAAATAATTTGTATAATAAAAGTTCTTGAAAACTTACGCCTATTCTATTTTTTTCTTAATTTCTAACAGAGCTTATTTTAAACAAGTAGTCTATTGAATTTTTGACTTTCCACAAACATCGATCATGAATACATTATTGATGGACTTTTTTTCCACAGTGATTTTAAAATCTATGTTAAATTTTTATGTTATCCCATTACGTCGACGCCGACGTTCGGAATAAAGTTATGTGAACTGGCAGCAGTGGAGTTAGCGCTTGATGATTACTAGGAACGGACAAAATGCTGGCGCAACGCACAACGCACTTTATGTGAACCAAGCTTGATAATTTCGTTCAAACAACAAACTGGAGTCAACGAAACAGGAACAGAGAGCAGTAATTCGTTTTTTGACATGTGAAGGAGTTTCAGTTTCTGAAATTCATCATCATATGCAGAAACTCTATGGAAATGATTGCCTAACCTTCACTCGTGTTTGGGCATGCAGCAAGAGGTTTTTGGAGAGATGCTCATCATTGCAAGATGACCAACGACCTGGACCAATCGATGTCGTGGTTGCTGAAACTTCGTCACTCCGTTATCAGGAGAGAGATTTCCCGACAGAATCGTTACAGGGGATGAAACTTGGTGCTTTCATTTCCAGCCCAAAAGCAAATGTCAAAGTCGTCAATGGAAGCATTATGGGTCGCCACACCCGGAAAAATCAAAAGCAATCACAAACAACACGGGGAAGGTGATGTTGACCGTGAGTTTTGATCGCAAAGGCCCAATTTTACTGGACTTTTTTGAAACAGGCACCATAGTTAATGCAGCACGATATAGAAAAACATTAAAGGCACTGCGCACGGCCATCAAATGCAAGCATCCTGTACATCTTACAGAAGGAGTGCTTCTTCTCCACGACAATGCGCATCCTCACGCCTCAAAAGCAATGGTAGACCTCATCAAAAATTTCAACTGGGAAGCAATGCAGCATCCACCTTACAGCCCTGACTTATCCCCGTGTGCCTTTCACGTGTTTGGGGATCTCTAGAAACATCTGAAAGGTCGCAGGTTTCGGTCGGACGATGAAGTGAAGGAAGAGCTTATGGAATGGTTCCATACGCAACCAAAAGATTTCGTTCATAAAGGAATTACACGACTTGTTACACAGTGGGATAAATGCCTTAATGCATTTGGAGAGTTTTTTTAAATTCCTTGTATACTCTTTGGATAAAATAAATAATTTTCGTTTTCATTTTTATGGCCCTTATACATTACTATCAATCAGGGTCATACACATCAGGGGGGATGAGGGGGGGTGCAACCCCCCCCCCCCGAAATTGGTCACCATTTCAACTAAATCTTTTACATGGGGACCCCCCATAAGCAGGATTGGGCCAGCCCCCCTCAGCCCCTCTGAAAAAAAATTGTGTATGGCCCTGCTAGAAATTTGGGCCAAATTGTCCCAATGGGGTCGGAGTTGTGGGGGTGGCAGTGCCCTGATCTTTAGATCTATGGTAACATATGGCATGTGATCTATCATTCGTTTGGAAATTATTACAAATGAAAGAAAGTGGAGCTATTTTACTTTTTCTAAACATTATGTTGGAGATAATCAATTTTTTGATTTAAAAAAATTGGAACTTAACAAGTGGAGATAAAGAGGCAAAATAGATGATCTCAGGGCTTCCACTTCTTTCCTATACTCTCCGAGGGGATTAATTTATTGTTCTTTATAAATTTTTTAGTATTTTTAATGTAATCCTGGTATTTATTTTCTAAATTAATGACTACTGTTTTTCCTTTATCTCCTTGTGATATCATTAAACGGTTATTTAAAAAAACTAACTTAAAACGTTATTTCTCCACCTTAATTTCGAAACTTTTGAGTTTCTGGATCGATTAATGCACTTTTTTCCTTAAACGGTTTTTATTACTATTGTCTGTACTTAAATAAGATACTAAATAATTTCAATATCTCCGATCAGCTACCCTTCATCCGTTCTTGACCTAACCATTTTTGGGTCAAGGCATAGCCTATGGCATCATCTTTATTTGTAAACAAGGTATTAATCTTCCCGAGGAAGGTTAGGAAAGTAGCGGAAGCCCTGAGCTCTATTTTTATTCCATCATCTGCACTTTTTAATCCCCCAATTTTTTTTGTATCAAAAAATTGATTTTCTTGAACGTAGTATTTAGAAAATATAAAAATACCTATTTCTTTTCCTTTCTCATCATTTTTGACCGAATGATATATGTTGCCATAGATCTAAAGACCGAAGTGACTACCACCCCCTACAACTCCGATCCCCTAAGTGTACCTCAAATGTGTTGTTCCTCCTACTAAAATATAATTTATACGTATTTTATTCCCGTGCAAGGTAAAGGAATTAATTTGTACGTAACAAAGATCTTATCACTTCTCATATCCGAAACTTCTTAGTATGTGGATTTTGCCTAGAGGAATCTGAATATTGAATTTCACTCCTTTATATACCAAAATACCACATATATCACTTGGACTCCTCAAATTTCCATTCCCGAAATTCCGACCCCAATGGGCTATCAAAACCAAACTAAATAGTGAAGGTGGACATATCCATAGTAAGCAACATTCCAAATTTCAACCTTATACCTCAAGAAATGCCGAAATTATTAAGGAGACAGACGAATATTTTAAAACCAATGCGTAGCTCCATTCTTCCGCTACTTAATAACATATAAGAATCATGCTCTATGGTATAACTATAATAATTCTTAAATTCTTTACTTCCTTCTACAAATAGGATCACACAGCATGATTCAGTCAATTATGTACGATTCTAATGGTTTATTACTCAGGAACTAATAAACATAGGAATGTTATATAGATCTTACAATACACATTACACATTCGAAATTCACCTCTCATGAACAACTTGCTCGATGTATGGTCCTTTCATCTGTACAACACGAAGCCTGAGGGTGAAGTTTTGCAGAACTGCGCCTCGCATCTCATCGTCAACCAATGCACAAGATTCGGTGATTGCCTGATGGACCTCTTCCATGACTAAAAAAATTTACTTATTTAACACAACTAAGGCTACATTTTTCCTCGGTGTGACTATCGCGAGGATCGTTCAACTTTAGTGTTGAACAATTAAGCATTGAACTAAAATCGTTGGTTATCATTTTACTCGGAGTGTCTGTGATTTGTTGATTTTTCAGTTGTTGCGCGTTTTCATTTACAGTCACATCATTCTAGTAGAAGGTTGTGTTTAACAGAATGGGTTAAAAGATTAGTAGACGTAAAAGATTATTACTTAAATGCCTTTTGATTGAGGAGATGGAAGACGACGAAATAATTTTCAAAAGTATGGGATGAAAAGAGTAAAAAAACGCCATATGTTTGAGCTCAAAATGAAGAGGGGCTGTATCGTAAAAAACCCATTGATCCATTGATCTGAATTACGAATAAAATGCCATGAACTTTAAAAAAATCGATTTTTTTGCCTACTTTGTGCACGAATTATATAATGTACTAATTATATAATTTGTTTGCACTTTCATAAAAAAATTTTACATTATAAATTATATAAGTAATTATTAAAAGAAAATACAAGTACAGTGGTCGCCACCTAATATAGCCAGCTTTAATTTCGCCACCTGCTTTTCATGGCCACTTCAGCTCTGTCCGGAATTTTCTAACTGTTTCCTATGTAACAAATTTTCGCTTTAGGTGGTCAAACTCCGCTTAATATGGCCACTTTTTTCACAGGTAGTTCACGAATTCTACTTTTTCATCTCATCTTACTCCGGATAAACGAACACTCCGCTTATAATATCCACTTTTCATTTCTCTCTAAGCCAATGGGCACTGCTGCCCAAAATTACAGATTGTACTGATTGGTCAATTACGTGTATATAACTGTGTACGTGTGAATGGAATTCAGTTTTACAACTTTGATGAAGTCCCAAAGCATTTTACGAAGTACAACATCGAGGCTGGTGAGATCGCCAACATCATAAATAAACTGAAAAAGAAGAAGGCTCCAGGAAAAGACAAGGTGAGTAATAACGCCCTTATGAATTTCCCAAAGAACTTTATTGAATTTCTCACCAATATCATTAGCGACTGCTGGAAATTTTCTTACTTCCCTGTGGCTTGGAAGAAATCTATTGTGTTGAGTATCCCAAAGCATGGACAAAATCCTGCAATTCCCGCGAGCTACCGACCTATTAGCTTGCTACCCTCGATGTCCAAGGTGTTGGAGAGAACGATCCTTGTCAGATTCCAAGATCACTGTCTAGCAAATGACCTTTTACGGGAAGAGCAGTTTGGCTTTCGTGCTGCCCACTCTTATCCGATGTAGATATGGAGGCTTGTTGAAGACCTGAGCACCCCCCTGAACCTATCCAGGTACTGTGGGGTGGTATTTCTCGATGTCAGTAAAGCTTTTGACCAAGTGTGGCATGAGGGCCTTGTCTACAAAATGATCAGAGACGGGTTCCCTGCCAATTTGATCTTGATGGAGAAATCCTTTCTTGACGGCAGATCCTATCAAGCCAAGGTTGGAGAAAATCTTTCCACACCCCGTGTTGTAAAGGCCGGTGTCCCTCAGGGTTCTGTCCTCGGGCCTATGCTATTTAATTACTTTGTACATGATTTCCCAAAACCCGATAATTGTAATTTGTATTTTTATGCGGATGACACTGCCATTATGACATGGGCACACCAGCCGGCTCACGTTATCACTCGGCTGCAGTGCGCCTTGAAGCAGTTCGAAGACTGGTTTAACTGCTGGAAGTTGAACCTTAACGTCGGAAAGTGCAAGGCTTTGTACCTCAATAGGAATCTCAAGCATCCCCCAGATTCTCTTGTTCTGTTAAATAATAAACTGGACTGGGTGGACAATTCCAAGTATCTGGGAGTTATCATTGACTCAAGACTCTCATGGAACCAGCATATGTCCTATGCTCTGAACAAAGTGAAGAGGGCTAAGTACAGTATCATAGCTCTTATGGGTCGCAACAGCGCCCTCAGCATTGACAACAAGCTACTTCTATACAAATCGATTATCCGGACCATACTCCTCTATGGCATACCTGCGTGGGCGACTATCTGTAAAAGCAGATGGAGTGAACTACAGTCATTCCAGAATGTTACCCTGAGGACCATTGCCCAGCTGGACAGAAGGACGGTGAAAAACCAATCCATCCACCTCGATTTAAACATGGCCCATATCGGTAAGTTTATACAGGATCTGTTTTTGATTATGATACAGAAGATGAAGACTCACGACAATAAGCTTGTGAAAGGGATACTGGAGAACTCAATGAATATGAACTGGCATACGAAGTATCGTAAACCGAGGCACGTTCTTGACATCAATTTTGAAGATATTAGCAACGTCTCTTTCCCAGACTACTGGAAGATGTGATAATCTTATTTCTCCTTGTATTTTTTTTTATTTCGTTTGTTTTTTGTTTCTGACAATCGTCAATCTTACTTTCTTTTTTGTATAATATGGAAGACCGCTTGGGTTGGTTAGGCTTCTTGACTACCTCAGTGTATTTCCTTTGGAGTTTATTCTGGTTAGATGAGCTTTGTGAAAGCGCTGCTTTCCTCCCATCCTAACGAATGTACACTTCACTGTTCGATTGTCGATGGAATTCAGTTTAACTCTGAGGAGAGATCGAAAAGGACACGACTGATCCAAGGACAGGACACAGGATCCAAACGGACTAGCTCTTCAAGGTATCACCTCTACTCTCTTTTCACGTATCATCTCATTACTATCATTTTATGGTGCGCCCCTTTTCAGGGCGATATTTACCTTCTGTTACGTCTTATGTGCTGGTCCCTGGCATTGGAAATAATATTCCCGTAAACCAGTACATCAAGACGCTCATTATCCTTCTGGGTCCTTAGCGTTGGGATTAATTTCCTCGCAAACCTAACTAAGGACATTTTTTCATATCATCTATTATTACTCTCGTGGGTCCCTGGCGTAGAATTAATTTTCTCGCAAACCTGACTTGTTCTTTTTTGTTAAAGCTAGGTGCGTCCTTCTGAGGACGGTTTCTTTAGCACACACCTAGTTGCGAGGTTACTCTCCCCCCCCCCGTTCTATACAAGTATATATGATGGCTTCGTCCAAATTAACCACGTTGAAGTCAGCTAAAGAAGATTTGCTATTGGCAGATGGTAAAAGTGTGTCCTGTGAAAAGGCCTACCGAGATGCCTGCTTGGATGCTAGGTTTGCTGCATTTGACCTAGTGTTCAACAAAATGTTAGAAGCTCTTCGGGATGAAATAAACGCTAAGTATAGTGCACTGGAGGAAAAAGTCGAATTCCTACACAAAAGTTTTGAGGAGAAGTTCGAAGGTATCAACAAGGAAATTCAAGACTCTCGTAGAGATGTTATTAACAAGATAGGTGAACTTAAGGAAGCCTTTGGGAAATGCTCCGCGACTCCGAAGGCAGGAAACTCCATGGAAGATATGCCGGTTGATAGCAGCAAGGTAAGTATTGTTTTTAATACTATTTCCTGTGCTAAAAGTTTAGAATCTATGGATATAATAGAAAATAGTGACTGCTCGACAAACGGTGGCTATAAGAGAAGTCACTCTGATGGAACCGATGAAGAAGTGGATAGCAGTCCCTGGATTGGTGTTGCTAATAAAAAAACTCAGAAAAGGCATGAGGATTAATAACCTAAAGACCGTCTCCAGAGTAAACGAAGAAGCCGTCTGCGTGACTAGAATGAGGAATCCGAAAAATGTACAAGGTCACTTGGCTAATAAAGACCATAGAATCACGAAGAGGTATGTACCGCCAATTATTGTGCGGACTCATGGCGTCTTATTTAAGACGATTTTAACTGAGCTCGAGAAGCATGTTCCAGTGGAAAAGATCACCGTTCATACGGGCAGAGCTGAAACCATCAAAGTTAAATGTGAAGACGAAGAAACTCACAACAGGTTAGTCTCTGGAATTAAATCTGATATTTTAAAAATTCAGCATCATCAACTGAAGTCGGAGAAGGTCTTAAATACGTAATCCATAATGTGGATGTTACGTATGACCTCGATGACTTCCAAGAGGACCTAAAAAGAGCCAAGTACTTCCCGGAAAAGGTAATTCGATTGAGGAAAGCCAAAGGATCTATTGATATGCCGATGGTTTTGGTTCTACTCCCAAACACCGAACACAACCAGTCATTGAAAAACATAACACGTATTGGGCCGCTGGCAGTATCAGTGGAGGCCTTTCGAGGGAAGAAAAAGCCACTACAGTGTTACAACTGCCTGCGCTTTGGACATGTATCCATGGGCTGCATGGAAGATCCTTGTTGTAACAAATGTGCAGAGGGGTACCAGTCAAGAGATTGCCCCAAGATCAAAGTACAAGACTCCCCCCCAAAGTGCTTCAGATGTGGTGGACAGCACAGATCAAGCTACACGAAATGTCCAAAATACCCCAGGTTCAAAGGATGCCTAGTTTTAAAGTGACAGCAGGCAAATCCTATGCTGCCGCTGTGTCTATGCCGGAAGATAAAGGCTCAACATTAATGACCTACCAGGTATGTATAAGCAATTGGGACGTATCTTTCATCTGTTATCTAATCTAGGCAAAAGTTACCCACAGTTAAGTGGGCTCCTTATGACTAATTTTAGTATGGCTGCACAACGTTATACTGTAATCAACAAAGGTGAACTTCGGTGCGTGATATGGAATGCTAGGGGCATTCCCCGAAAGCGTATCGAGTTTCACAACTTTCTGATAAAGCAAGAAATCGAAACTCATCCAAGACTTCAAGCTACCTGGCTATTGCGTGTACCGTAAGGATCGAATGGCTTCAAATGCTGCAAGACGTGCGTCTGGGGGCGCTGCGATCATCATTAAGAAAGGAATTCAACACCAGGAATTAGTATCCAAGTCTTATGCAGGTATGGAATCGGCCTCCATCATTATCAATGACGTCTCCTGTGGTGAAGTGAAGTTCGTGTTGCTCTACAATTCACCTGAACATTATCTTGACATTTGCGAGCTTGATGAACTTTTCAGTGGTGACACTCCAGTCGTCCTGGCTTGTGAACTAAATGCCAAACACCCAAGCTGGAACTCCAGAACGCAGAATTACAACGGCATGATTCTCTATAGGTACATACAAGGTAGAAATGATATCATCGCTGCTGGACCTGTGGAGGACACCTACTACTGCGACCACTCCCCTAGTAGTGACGTCTTGGACATCTCGCTCTTGAAGGGTTTCTTCAAACCGTACAATATCTTCATGATTGATGACCTTTCTTCTGACCACAAGCCTGTGGCTTTGAATACTGACAATGTTGACATAAATTTCCGAGAGGAACTCATATATCATCAAAACTGGAAGCTCTACAAAGATATTTTTAAGGACTGTGGCTGCCATCCCAAAATTGCTTACTGTACAGAGGACATCGCTCAATTTGTTGATGACATGACCAGATGTATTAACAGTGCCATAGAAGCTAGTAAGTATCCATCAAAGAATAAACCTTCTCATCAAATCCAATTCACTCCTGGAATCCAACGCCTAATTGCTGAAAGAAACAGGACCTGTAGACTATGGCAACGCAATCGTGAACCTTGGCTCAAAACCAAATATAACAGGCTAGTGCGAAGAGTCCATGAGGATATAAAAGAGCTTCGCGACGCTAGATGGAATGAAAAACTCAAAAGCTTGTCGGGTCGCGACAATTCCATTTGGAGTATGGTCAGAGCTTTACAGAAGGATAAGAATGTTATGCTTCCTCCACTCCGTACACCAGAAGGTGACTATGTGCAAACTGATCAGGACAAGACCCAAGTCACTGCAGATTCACTGGAAATGTAGTTTGTTATTCCTAGCAATGATAAGCCCGAGAGCCAAATCATGTCTCAGCGTGCGGAAGAAGGTATTGTCAACTTTGATGAAGTCCCGCAGCATTTAACGAAGAACAGCATCGAGGCTGAAGAGATCGCTACCTTCATAAGTAAACTGAGAATGAAGAAGGCTCCAGGAAGAGACAAGGTGGGTAAAAACGCCCTTATAAATCTCCCGAAGAAATTTATTGACTATCTCACTAATATCATTAACATCTGCTGGAAATTCTCTTACTTCCCTGTGGCTTGGAAGCAGGGGCAAAATCCTGAAATTCCGGCGAGGTACCGACCTATTAGCCTGCTACCCTTGATGTCCAAAGTGTTGGACAAAACAATTCTCGTCAGATTCCAAGACCACTGTCTAGCAAATGACCTTTTTCGGGAGGAGCAGTTTGGTTTTTCTGCTGCCCACTCTTGTCCGATGCAGATATGGAGGCTCGTTGAAGACCTGAACACCCTCCTGAACCTCTCCAGGTACTGTGGGGTGGTATTTCTCGATGTCAGTATAGCTTTTGACCAAGTGTGGCATCAGGGCCTTGTCTACAAAATGATCAGAAACGGATTCCCTGCCGATTTGATTTTGTTGGCGAAATCCTTTCTTGACGGCAGATCCTATAAAGCCAAAGTTGGAGAAAATCATTCCACACCGCGTGTTGTAAAGGCCGGTGTCCCTCAGGGTTCTGTCCTCGGGCCTGGGCTATTTAATTACTTTGTATATGATTTCCCGAAACCAGATAATTGTAATCTGTATTTTTATGCGAATGATACTGCCCTTATGACATGGGCACACCAGTCGGCTCACGTTATCACTCAGCTGCAGTCCACCTTGAAGCAGTTCGAAGACTGGTTTAACTGCTGGAAGTTGAACCTTAACGTTGTAAAGTGCAAGGCTGTGTACCTCAATAGGAATCTCAAGCATCCCCCAGATTCTCTTGTTCTGTTCAATAATAAACTGGACTGGGTGGACAACTCCAAGTATCTGGGAGTTATCATTGACTCAAGACTCTCATGGAACCGGCATATGTCCTATGCTCTGAACAAAGCAAAGAGGGCTAAGTACAGTATCACAGCTCTCATGGGTTGCAACAGCGCCCTCAGCATTGACAAGAAGCTACTTCTGTACAAGTCGACTATCCGGACCATACTCCTCTATGTCATGCCTGCGTGGGCGACTATCTGTAAAACCAGATGGAGTGAACTACAGTCATTCGAGAATCTTACCCTGAGGACCATTGCCCAGCTGGACAGAAGGACGGTGAAAAACCAATCCATCCACTTGGATTTAAACATGGCCCTTATCGGAAAGTTTATACAGGATCTCCTTTTGATTATGATACAGAAGATGAAGACTCACGACAATAAACTTGTGAATGGAATACTGAAGAATCATTGAATATGAACTGGCATACGAAGTATCGTAAACCGAGGCACGTTCTTGACGTCAATTTTGAAGGTATTAGCAACATCTATTTCCCGGACTACTGTATTTTATATTTCGTTTGTATTTTATATTTCGTTTGTATTTTGTTTCTGACAATCGTCAATCTTATTTTCTTTTTTGTATAATATGGAAGACCGTTTAGGTTGGTTAGGCTTCTTGACTACCTCAGTGTATTTCATTTGGAGTTTATTCTGGTTAGATGAACTTTGTGAAAGCGCTGCTTTCGTGTCATCCTAACAAATGTACACTTCACTGTTCGATTGTCGATTATCGAATGGAATTCAGAACCTAGCATCCTTTTGTGAAGTATTCCTTGTGTGAAGAATTTGCACTAAATTTCTTGTTTTCTTGAAAATTTTTTTCTTTTAAAACGTTCCTTAAGCGAAATTGTTTCCTGAAATTTGAGTTGGCAACAGGGGTTAATTTAGGTAAGGTGAAGATAAATGGCTGAAAACAGAAATTGATGACCTTTTGAACCGGTTTCATTCAATGGAGTTAAGTGACGATAGCTGCAATGACTGGGTAATGATTGACCAAGATTTTCCTTTGGTGAAAGAATCAACCACCATGGAACCAAATGAAGCAGATGCTCTGGCGAATATCATCTCCAAGATTGAAAAAGAAAATGAAAACCATGAAGTTGAAATCAATAACAGCGATGATGATGAAGAATGAATTAAATCGTTGAATGCAGAAGTTCGAGCAAACAGCTCTTCCAAAAATGGATGACTGTTCAAAGTAAAGTTCATGATTTTTAAGAAGGCAATGTTGTCAAACAAATCTTAGACAATATTTTAAATAATCTATTTTGACAAGATACTGTACGTGTATAAATGATTATTTAAGCAAACAAACTGGTCTATATGATGGACTTGTTGGATAAAAAAATAAGCATTTTGGTAACCTCGCTTAAAACAGCCACCAGTTAATGTGGCCACTTAAACATGGTTCTGAGATAGCAATATTAAGCGGTGACCACTATATTTAAATAACTAAAGAACAATTTGGGTTTCCAACTTTATTGGCAATCTCAGCCCATATACAGGGTGTAACTAAAGGTGTGTTACAAACTTTGGGGAATGATAGAACTGGTCAAAATAAGCATTTTTTGTTCTATGAACATTGGTCCACAACTGCATTGTTTAAGAGTTATAGCCACTGTTCAAAATGACGCCCTTCAGCGTCAATGCAGGCTTGCATTCGTCGCTGTACGTTGCAAGACACCCGTTGCAGCATCTGCTGGGAGTCCCTGATGTTGTCTGCTGCTACAGCCAATCGTGCGATTATTTCCTCCACTGAATTAACCATTGTTTCGTACATCAGGGACTTTAGGTGGCCCCACACAAAGAAATCCAATGGTGTTAGGTCTAGTGATCGTGGCGGCCAGGTAACTGGACCACCCCGTCCAATCCAACGATCGCCAAACGTATCAGTGAGGAAGGCCCGGACATGCTGTGAGAAATGTGGAGGTGCACCATCATGTTGGAACCACATTACTTGACGGATGTTAAGAGGTATGTCATCCAACAGTTCAGGCAGCACCTCCTGAAGAAAGACGAGGTAGGTTTGTGCATTCATACGACCTGGGAGAATGTACGGCCCAATGAGGCAATTGCCAACAATACCAGCCCACACGTTGACAGAAAATCGTTGCTGGAAGCGCCTTGTCGAAATGGCATGTGGGTTGATACGGTCCCAAACATGGATATTCTGGTGGTTGAAAATGCCTTCCCTGGTGAAGGTTGCTGTGGGAATGCTGGTTCCTCTCTACAACGTGCAAGAAACCATCTGCAGAATGCCATACGTGGTGCAAAGTCAGCAGCTCCAAATGCTTGCACTCGTTGCATACGAAACGGATGAAACAGTTGGTCATGCAGAACTCGCCAAACAGACATGTGATCTGTGTTCATGATGTGTGCAAGCGCACGGGTGCTACATGTTGGTCTTTTGTGACCTCTACGAAGCACAGCTTCTTCGACTTGAGCGGTACGACGGGTGCGAGCGCGACCATGCTCTCCACGCATCACAGCTACACTTACTGTTGCTCGTAGACGTCGCACAAGCCGAGCAAACATTGTGTGAGCTGGCTGACGACGTTGTGGAAACTGCCGTCTGTACAGACGACAAGCAGCCCTTCCATTACCGTCTGCAGCACCGTACACTAACAACATGTCAGTGCACTCGTTAAAGGTGTAGTCCATATCCGGATGCGATCATACAAGTTAGATTTTTTAGTGTGCAGGATCTGCTGGCATGGTAATGTGATGGTGTGGTCATGTTACTTTAAAAATTTACATGACCATACCATAATTCAGAAAGGGGTGTGTCATAAGCCTGCATTGATGCTGAAGACGTCATTTTGAACAGTGGCTATAACTCTTAAACGATGCAGTTGTGGACCAATGTTCATAGAACAAAAAATGCTTATTTTGACCAGTTCTATCATTCCCCAAAGTTTGTAACACATCTTTAGTTACACCCTGTATATTTGTCCTTGACCCTTTGATCCTTGTAGGATGTGACAGCGAGAGATGATTCGCCAGTTCCTCGAGAGAAATTTCATCGTCGGAGTCAGAAAACCAAGGAGTCTAAAGAGACTAAAATTTTGATACCAGTTTACTAAGTAACCAGCTTTAGACCATTGAATTCGTACTTTTGTTTGCTTAGTGAAAATTTTTAGAATATTGTTAGTTAATTTCTTTGGGATGATTATTATCAGAATATGCAGATTACTTAAATCCAATGTTTGACTGCAATCTCACCTTGGCCTTTATTTTAGTTTAAGCATCTTACTTGGTTAATTTTTGTTAAATTTAATTATTATGTCTTGTTAAAACTCTATGAATTAAATATCGTTGTTCTATACCTAAACTCTGACCAGTCTTATATCATTTCTCATTTGATTCACAACCCACTTCACTACAACTGGCATCTGAACAGGGACTGTGAAAATTTGAGAAATGATGGGGGGAAACCATAATTTGGAAGTACAACTGGCAGAAGTTAACGTTCCATCAGTATCAGAATTCACGCACTTAATTCCAAGGTATTCTGGTGAAGAACACTCGATAGATTTGGAAGGTTTTTTTAGCTTAGGCGATCGTGTAGTCACATTGGCAGGTTGGAATAATGAGATTAAAACAAGCAAAGCTGAAGGGAACAGCTGCCAGGAAGTTTAACGAACTGCAACTTTACAAAATAAATGAAGGCAAAGATCTCAGGGAAAGACTGGTAAGAATTATGGGAAAAAGAATGTAATAACGCGATGCGATGCGAAAATTTTTTTTTAGCGAAACAAAGTAAGAGGGAATGTGTGGAGGAGTTTGATGCCCGCCTAGAATATTTATGGGATAAGTTGGTTGAGGCTGAGCCAAGTATGGCACCACAGAAGTCCACTATTTTACTGAAACGATTCATGGAAAATTTACTTCCCATACACATCAGAACAGTTTCGCAAAAAGAACCTGAAACTTTTGAAGAGGCCCTAGAAGAAGCCATTAACTCAGAAAATTTAGAGAATAAGTATGCTGTTGGGAACTGTAATTTAGGGACAAAAAAATCTAAAGAGAGAATAGATGCCCTTGAACATTTCATAACATTTCAACAATGTAAAATATGGAATTAAGAGAGAACGAGAGGGAAGAAAAACATGATTTACTGCAAAAACTAAAGGAGAAAATAGATTCTTTAGAACAAGAAATAGAAGACCAAGAAAAAGGGTGGCACGCGAATTAGGGGAACTGTTTCGTTTGGGGGTAAGACAGACACCAGGCTAGATTTTGTAACAGCAGACGTTTAAACTAGCAAAAGCCGTTCATGTTGATCAGCATGAATGGGCTGAGTTTAACAAAGAAATCAATCTGATCCATCTTAAAAATAATAATGGTATTGTACATATTAGAAATTAGTGTAGATCTATATTAGCATTTATTGATCAAATATCTAAGAAATTTCTGTATCAAATTAGGTCCTTATGGAATAAAGAGAGCAATTTCTAAGGTGGGTTACGAAGTTAAAGGTAATAAAAAAAGGGATAGGCAAATGGTACATATTGACTGCCTTAAACCTTGTTTTGGGTCTTGGAAAAAACACCACCATGGAGGAGAAGATCCAAAAAGCAGACTCAAGATCCAGAGGAGTTGATGACGACTGCGAAGAGGAAGAGCCTATATGGAAACAAAAGGGGCAGGCACTAGGTAAGGTTAAAGATGTGCCTGACCAAATTGTGCCTGCAGAACCCCAGCCTGAGCTAGACCATCAGTTAGACCATGAGTAAGGTGAAAGAGACCAGTACTTTTTGAGACAGAGGCAAAGGATTGACTATAAACGACTCCATGAGGAAGGATACTCAGGAGGAGCTCTCTATAAACGGGAAGTAATGTGATTGTCAGATCGCCGGCCGAGAGCAGCGAAAGAAGGGAAAAAACCGACAATGCGACTCAATACCGAAGACAAGGGAGAGGAAGGAGAAGACGGAAAAAGCAGGTAGAAACGGAAAGGCAGCGAAGACCGCCACCCGTAAAAGGAAATAGAAGGAACGGAAGGTTCGAGAAAAATGAAGTAAGCTCCTCATTGGTCGACAAAGCGTGTATATAAGAAAGGTTCATTAAGGAGCAATATAAAAAGAGAAGAGATGAAGGTCACGGGGACACGCAATTTCCGAGAGCTGAGAGAGGAAAAAGGACGAATGACCATGCCTGGCAACAAGCTCGGAAAAAGGCTTTTGAAGAAACAAACTCGGGATTTGGTTGCCGACAGCACGATCGCCTCAGCAGCATCAGCCACCCCAGACTACCTGACCCACGGCCGAAAAACATTGCATCATACAAACGCCTGATATTTCAGTGGATCGACCGCCCATCAAAAAGGACATCATATTTCACCCGAGTGGCCCATCACCCGATCGCCCAGAGGACCTCAGCACTGCAAGCGTGCTCCACGAAGAGATCTCTCGCTGCGAGTCGCGTTTGGCTGCGTCGTCTCTGATCGAGGGTTGAGTGAGGTAGTCCTTAGTTAATTTTAAACGTCTCACGGAAGAACTTAGATTTAAGTGCCTAGTTTACACATTTCTCTCTCGAGCATTCGTTTCTCCCACATTCTTTTTAATCGCTCCTTCTCCGTATTGCTAGTTAAACTTTGGTACTCTGCTAATGCCTGATTTTATATTTTCAAGTTAGATACGGCGTCGGAGCCCACTCCATCAAACTCCGAGGGATCGCTGCTCTCCTACATTGCGGTGAACCGGAGATTCTTCTTACGCCCTCAACTCATCAACCAGGAAGTTATTTTCGAAGCAAGATTCCCGATAAGAACCTGCCCGAATTGAAATCACTTTGCTACTAGACTGTATTAATCACGATTTATGGTCTTTTGAACTTTTTACGAACATTTTCACTGTAATAACTTACAGGATAATTAAATTATATTGAATTCATTCAATCTGTTTTCCCTCCTCCTTTCTCTATCACGATTTCTGACAATAATTTATTTACTCAAAGAAAAAAAAGTCTTGAAAGAGAGGGGAAGGTATGCAAGCTGGGCAATGCCACGGATAATAATCAATTCGCTTCCACTAATAGGGACTTTATTGAAATACTGCAAGTAATGGCTTTCTCGATCGTTTCTTTCTCGATTAGGTTTCGGAACCAGAGTATCAAAAGAAGAGAGGGTGAGGTGCTAAGAAGAGGCCCATTGGAAGAAAGAAACGACAGAAGTAGAAGAAGCAGAAAGCAACAGTGGTGGTGAGACTGAATTCTGAAAATGATGGACCTTAAAGCGTTAGAGATGATGCCATTCCTGGTGTTCAAAGGGGAAAAGGGCGAAGATCCGGAGAGCTTTTTGAAAACTCTCAAAATGATTATAAAGTGTGAAAATCTGGCTTTGGATAATTGTGTCAGAATCCTACCAAGCGCAATTTAGGGAGAAGCACTTGAATGGCTTACTTGAAGGCAGTTCGAAGAGCAGTTTTAATTACCATACACCCGGGGCCAAATCCAAGGTCACCTTAAGGCGAGATATTTTGAATTTAAAAATGAGGAAGAGAGTCTACCAGGATACTTGTTGCAATTTTGTAAACTCCTAGGAGGCACACAGCAAGCCTCAGAATATGACAAGCTGTTATGGCTTATCGAAGGCCTACCTCCCAATTTACGGATCACCCTAAGAATGAAAAACTTTGCAACGGTATTTGAAGCAGTAAATTACTTAGAACAATGGTATCAAACTCAGGATCCGTAGCTTCAACTTCCGGAAGAGGAAGTCCCAAAGGAGCTCAACACGGTAGCCACTAAACGCAATCCAGTTAAGAAGCGAAAAATTATTTATTTCCGTTGTGGCTTGGAGGGTCATATTAAGAAAAATTTCCAAAAGAAATTAGTGAAAGGCAAACTTAACCCTCAGGCTAACAAAGTCAATCAGGGAGGTAGGTGGAATCTGCTAATTGTTCAGGGGAAAATTGCAAGCATAAATGCTGAAATACTAATAGATATGGTGGCGGAAGAAAATGTTTTGGATGAGGCCTGTACCCATAAAAATAAAATTATTCTTAACCCGGCAGCGCGAAGGAAGCAAGCCTCATTAATTACGGGCGAAAGTTGCGGTATCATAGGAGAAATTGAAGCATTGAAAATAAGCAGCAGTAAATATTCAGGTCTTACTGGATTCAGCGTGCTCCCGGGCCAGAACTACGACGCAGTGCTCGGCAGGCCATGGCTTAGGAAAGAACAGCCAACAATACATTGGACCTCTCAAACATGCTCCGTGAATCAAAAGGGCAAGATGCTCCACCTTAGCAAATGGACCTCTAAGGAAAACGATCTCGAGGAAATGTCTCAGTGGAGTTAATGAGCACGATAGTGAAAGAGCCTGAGGTGCCAGCATTTGCAGTATTCCTAAAAAGGTAAGAAACTATTATGTAAAATAATGTAGATAATGTGATACAAGACATACACCCGCAATTCAAAACATTAATAAAAAATATAAAAAATTATTTCCAGACGATTTACCCCCAGGTCTACCACCTAGGAGGCAAGTGCAACACTCTCTCGACCTGATGACCCATTCTAGCCCGATCAATGCCCCACTGTTCAAGCTTTCACAAGACGAGGAGGCAGAAGTGGAGAAAAACATTAAGTAAGTTGCTAGAGAAAAGATTAATTCGAGTTTCTACGACCAGTTTCGCATCGCCGGTGCTCTTCGTGGCAAAAAAAAGATGGAGGTAAACGAAAGTGCATGGATTTTCGCAAACTAAACCAGATCACTAAGGATAACAGATATCTGGTGCCCCGGACTGATGGACTGGTCGATAAGCTAGCCAACGCACGAGTCTATACCAAGTTAGATGTGATGGACCCATACCATCAGGTATGC
>JAHWFO010011672.1:399-23344 GCA_023313115.1 Rhysida immarginata
TCTGATACACTCGTTTCTCTCCAACCGGTTCTTTCAGGCCAGAGTTTGAGATAATCTATCTTCTATGTATGAAGTAAAAGCTGGTGTCCCACAGGGTTCAGTCCTGGGGCCAGTATTATTCAATTATTTTATGCGAGACTTTCCAAGTCCTTCTAAATGTAAGCTCTTTTTTTACGCAGATGACGCTGCTATACTGACCTGTGCTCGTCAACCAGCCGTAGTAGTCTCGCGGCTGCAGAAGGCTCTAAAGGAGTGTGAAAGCTGGTTTAGCAAGTGGAGGCTAAAATTGAATGTAGACAAATGCAAGGCGATGTTTGTCTCCAAGAAGAGAAAGAGATCATTAGATTCTCTAACACTATATGGCAAAAAACTGGACTGGGTTGAAACTTATAAATATCTTGGCGTTGTTATTGACTCTAAACTTACCTGGACTCCTCATGCAACTTATGCGTTGAATAAGGCCAGGAGAGCCAAGTTTAGCTTGATTGCTCTGCTGGGCCGGAATAGTGTTCTAAACATTGATAATAAACTCCTACTCTATAAGGTCATTGTTCGGACTATCCTGACCTATGGTATGCCCGTCTGGGCCACAATATGTAAGACTAGGTGGAAAGAACTGCAAACGTTCCAAAACGTTACCCTTAGGACTATTGCGCAAAAAGATCGGAGAATTGTTCGCAATTCCTCCATTTATAATGACTTCAACATGACTCATATTGGCAAATACGTTCAAGGGCTCATGGAATCCATGCTGCCCAATATAGAAAATCATAGCAACGAGCTAGTCTCGGGCATTTTAAAGCATCCTATGCATAGAAAGAGATATCGTGATCCAAGGCATATATTTGATATCAATTTTGAAGACATTGATAATGTCTTATTTCCAGATTACTGGACTTCATAAGTCGTGTTTTATCTAATACTAGTGGTCTGCTTCTAGTCTAGACAGTCGTCAATCAAATTTTCCTCCACCAAGAGGAGGCAATTTTCTTTCATATTTTGGATGACCCTTGTGGGTACATCAGGCTTCTTTTCTAGCTCAGTGTATTTCCCTTGGAATATGATTATGAAGGGTGAGATTATGGAAGCTATGCTTCAAGTTCCACTTGAATACCGATACACTACACTGTTCGATTGTCGATTGTCGAAAGTGAATCAAGAGCTAACTTGTAAAAGATACAAATCAGACAGAGTACTTTTAATTGAAGATTTATTGTAGTTTAATGTGAATTCCATTTCCAAAAAAAATCGACGCCATTTTCGAATATGGAAGTGAACTTTGAAATGTGCAATGGTAACCCCCTTTTTAATGGTATTTTCAAATTGTACACAACATTTGAGAAATGTTTTATTGTTGGTGCTTTCTATCCAGGTATTCAAAGTGTGCTGTGTTTTTTTTATAGACACAACGTCAACGTTTGCTTTCGTTTAAATGGATGAACAATTTGTGTCTTTTGCCTTTACTTTAAATCCAAACACAGCACACTTTGAGTTTCTCTGTCTCCTAAACGGTTGGAACAATAGAAAAAAACACCAAAAATAAAACACTTCTCAAATAAATAAACTGGAGATGATGTCCATGCATAGGTGGTAATTTTTCGATTGAAAAATGGAAGGAAAAATTCTGCGACCTGGATTCGAACCAGGAAGCTTGGCTGTCGGGGTGGCTGCGAGAGCCCAATTGGTAGAGGCGTCGATTGGAATCCAGGTCGCAGAATTTTTCCTTCCATTTTTCAATCGAAAAATTATTCACTTCTCAAATGTTGTGTACAGTCTGAAAATAACATTAAAAAAAGTGGTTTCTATTGCACATTTGAAAATAACCTTCCATATTCGAAAATGGCGTTGTTTTTTTGTTTTTTTTTGTTTTTGTTTGGAAATGGAAAAACACAATAAATATTTCTTCCATACTCTGTCAGATATGTATTTTACAAGTTAGCTATTAGTCCACTTTAAGTGAGATACCTTGTATATTGGTTTTGTTAGCTTCTATTATTTTCACTTGTTTCTCCCAAATGAAGGAGACAGAGAGCTCCGAATGTGCATATGCATTTTAATTTTATTCAACGTAAATTGATTTCTCTTTTAACCTCTACAAAATTAAATGAAATAATCCAATGGAGCTTTTATAAATTTGTTTAATTTTCTTTTACTTTTTGTAAATTTTGTAAATAGATTTTGGTAAATTAAAATATTAATTTATTTATTTAATTATTTTTTTTTAAAGGCTGCATGATGGTCTATATCGCTGTGTAAATTACTGAAAAAATAAAGGTCTGGAAATAGCGATATGGTAGCGGTTTTTAATTGTTCAACGCGTTCAACAGTTTCCACAGCAATATTTCCTATACCATGGAGGAGGAACAACATGGTTGCATAAACTTTCTCGACTTGTCAATACACAAAAACACAAAGGAAAGAAAGCTAGAGTTCACTGTATACAGGAAGCAGACTGCCACAGACAACATTATTAGTTTCAGCTCGAACCACCCACTACAGCACAAAAAAGCAGCGTTGAGGTACCTATTCCACCGGGCCCTCACCTACCGGATTACTAAGAAGGACAAGGAAGATGAAATACGTCTGGCTTACCAGGTGGCCAGGTCAAATGGTTTTCCTGACAATGTTACCAGTGCCATATTCCGGAAAACAAAACGGGACATCGGTAGACGCGAACCCCCAACTGAGCCATTGAAATTCGCTACCTTCACATACACAGGTCCCGAGATCACGAGAGTCACTAATATCTTCGGAGACCGCGGATTAAAGGTGGCATTTAAGACCGGTAATAAATGCAAGTATGTCCTCAACCCCAGACAAAATAAAAACAAGGATGACCAGTTCTCGAACTGTGGTGTTTACAAACTTACTTGCCCCTCTTGTGGGTGCTACTACATCGGTTCCACGAGGAGGTCATTCAGAATACGATTTAAGGAACATCTTAAGTCATGGGTCAACGCTAAGATGTCTTGAATGAAAAACACAGCTTCGGGCCCATGGAGGAAATAATGTCTATTATAAAATTCATCACTGATCCCAAGAAAATCATAACATACGAGACCTTGTCATTAGAAGGTTTATAAAAGAAGACCCGAACAAAATCCTAAACAACCAAACTAATTTTGAGAAGAATCCGATCCTGGACACGGTAAACAGCATCATCCATCCAACCGCATGAACGCAATCCCAAACCAAGATCGAACGGACCTTTCCCCCGTTTTCAATCGATTGCGTATTTGTATCGATCATTTTCTAATCGACCGCTCTTTAAGTGGATTTAACTATTTATTTTTTAGTGTCTATATCAATATTATTATAAATATTTTATTTTTATCCTTTATAAGATAATTTTTGAATAACTCTCCAGTGGGACCACGTCTGTTGTAATGATTACGTATTTTGTATCGATCGCATTCCTTATCGTCCACTCATCAACTTAGTTTATATATATTTATTTAATTTGACTTGTATAATATCAATATTACAAATATCTTTGTACTCAATTTTAATTTATATAATACTACTATTATGAATATTTTCATCTTTATCCTTTGTAAGATTTTGAATAACTTTCAATGGAAGCCACGTCTGTTGTAATTCCACCAATCATGGGGTGGATTAGTCACTTATGGTGACACGTCTCCAGTGATTGGTGGAAAGTGGCTATATAACAAAATGCTGTAACCCACGCTAGTTTTGTAGTGATCATGGTTCCTGATGATGAGATTTCCTCGAAACGCGTTGAACAATTAAAAACCGCTACCATATCGCTATTTCCAGACCTTTATTTTTTCAGTATTTTTTTTTATTTTCCAAAATTCTATTGAATGCACATCATTTGATGTTAGCAAATTGTATGAATGGGAGAGGCCAATTAAACAGTTTTTATCCAGATCAGCTAAAACATTCTTTAAAATATTTAAATTTTTTCTTTTTCCAATTTGACTATTCAATAAGATTTTACAATTAGTTCAATTATATTTGATCCAATAAAACTGAACTGGGCATGCCAACTTAAATTTCTCATTTCAATTGGTAGACAAAGTCAAATGGACACTCTGGGAGACATTTTAAGACCATCTAACCAATCACCGTTACTTTATTGGTTAAAACCTTTTTTTATATAAATTTTCAGTTAAAAGGTTCATTGTTTGATTTCTTAATGATGCTAAAACACTTGATGAAAGTGATGGTTTACAACATATTCATTTAGGGCGTGTCTAAAAAGTTCGACCGGTCGCCAACAGGTCACGTGGTACGATCGGCGATCGGTCGGCGGCCGTTTGCTTCCGTTTGTTCGTTCATGGACAGCGCGGTCGTGAGCATTCTGCTTCAAAATGGCGTGGCAGCAAGTTTCCTCATCATTTAAGTTCCTCATCGAATTAAAATTGTGTACATACATAAATTTTCTTCACCCGTCTTTTCTTTTTCGTATTCATTTCTTGTTTCTTGTTGCTGTCCAATGATGTATTTCTCTATCTCCTTTCTCCAAAATCTATTTATTACGTATTGGGCATTCGAACACTTGAATTTTCTACTTTCGTCCGCCATTTTGATTCTACTCATCGAGGCAGCCGACCGGCGTTGGACTCCGGTCGCGATTAGTGCGACCGGTCGCGTTATGAAAACTTTCATCGCGACCGATCGTTACTTTATGGACAGGCTGTTCGCGACGGGCTTCGACTGGTCGCGACCGGTCGGACTTTTTAGACACACCCTTAGTTGGATCCTATTTAACAAGAAAACTGTTTTTCTAGTGATATTTCCAAGACGTAATCCAAAAATTCTAAAAGCTTCTTAATATGAACTTTTGTTCTTTTTAAATTCTTAATCGTAACTTGTATGTAATCATGTTTCCTGTATTATAGAAATATTTAATCAAGTAATGTAGAATTAGAGTTTGTAAATATTTCTTTTATGCAATGTAACATTTTTGGTAAATCTTGTTTTTTATAAGCAAGGAAAATAAATCTATTTTTAATCATCACAACATTGTCTTGGATCTAATTTTGTTAAATAATTAAAGGAATTATAGCAAAATACTAAATAGCATTTAAATAAAAAAAATATAAATTTTAAGTAATTAAATATAAATCAATAAGGTCAACTAAGCAGCAAAGCCTGCCTAGGCACTGCCTCCGAGATTAGAAGCGTTAGCTCTAATCTCTGAGGCAAAGTCACCTTGGTTGACGTCATTTAATGGCGCCGAAACTTGGGAGTTGTTACGTAAATCATCAATGTCCCTTGGCGGATGTTACGTAAATCACTAATTGTCCCATAACCGTGATGACGTAAATTGTCAATTGTCCCTGAAGTGATGGCCGGATTAACCCAACAACCACCTAAAAAACAAAGCCTTCTCATTGCCTGTGGACTGCGTCATCAAACCAGGGCTGACGCTGTGACCAGGCTTTGTTTTTTAGGTGGCGTTGATTAACCAGAAGGCCAGACGCTGCAAACTCATTACATGGTTTAGTATAGTAAAAAGAGGAAATGTCAAGTCTCTATTCTTTAACGGTCTCTAGTCTACCACTACGGGTTCCAGAGCCGCCCATGACAATGTCCTCCAAAGTACCACCACCACCAGCGTACCCTGACACGAATATCGACGTGATGAATAAGAAATCGGGATTCATCCGACCAGGCATGTCTCTTCCATTTATCCACGGTGCAGTCTCGATATTTTCGGGCCACTGTAGGCGTAGTTGACAATGACACTTGGTCAACAGAGGCACACGACTGGGACGTCTGCTGCGCAGTCCCATATCCAATAGTGTCTGCTGAACTGTGTATTCCGAAACTCTTGCACTTGGATCTGCAACTGTTTGTTGGATTGGGCTGTCAGCTAAGTCACTGTCTGGCGCCGATCTTGCTTTACCAAGCGGGACAGTCTCCGACGTCCTTTTCCTTTGATGACTCGTGGGCGTCCAACACTTTGACCTCTACTGCTGGTTTCACCGTCATTTATTTCACCGGCAAATCGTGAACAACCTAACGGTCGTGCAGTTTCGGAGATACTCGTTCCGAGTCTTCGGGCCATTACAATCTGCCCTCTATCAAATTCACTTAGATTCAGCAGCCTTTCCCATCACTCGCAAAATTAAGTGTAAGACTAATTCCTACCTTCTCCAGCAGCAGTTAAATACCATTACCACTTAATTACGATCCCCTACACGAGACCCAGACGAGTTTATTCATCAATGTGGTGATGTTCATAATGTTTTGGGTGTTCAGTGTATATGTATAAGGTGTGCCCAAATGAAAAGGAGATTACGGTTATATCTAAGTAGAGAATATTTGACGTCGAGTTAATGTGTAATATGGCGCCTACACATAATTGCCTTTGATAATGATGCACTGATCTCAGAGGTGTAAGAAGCGAATGATGGCTTCAGTGGTTGCGTACGGATCCTTTTTCCACCGTGTTCTGCATTTCCTTGTCGAAAGTGAACTGAGACCTGTCAGTGATTTTTTAAGCGGCCGAAAACATGAGAGCCACATGGGGGGATGTCGGGGCTGTACACAGGATGTTTGAGGACTTCCCATCGAAATGTTTCCAGCAGGTGGAGGGCCTTCTTGTCCTGGAGCAGCACTAGCCATTTCGAGAACTTCTCTCTGCGCCGTTTTCGATGGCCCGTTTCGCCTTCAGCATGCGTTGCAGTACCGTTCAGCGTTAACTGTTTCACCCAGTTCTAGCCAGGCGAGGAGTATGGGTTCTTCTTCGTCGAAAAAAAACTGAGCAACTTCGTATAGAGAGAGTGAAAGTCTCCTTTTCATTTGGGCACACAATATACAGGGTGTTTCAAAATTATGTACAATAAATTTAGTGACATATTCTTCAGGTCAAAAGAAGACGAAAATGTTCTATAGCACTTTGTCTGGAAACGATTTATTTACGCGATACAGCCAACTAAACCCGTGGCTCTAAATTACAGGAATTGTTCAAAGTGCCCGCCACCAGCTCGCACGCAGGCTTCGGCTCGTTGCATGAGCAACCGTCTGATGTCATGGAAGAGTTCGTCGCCAGCATTACGAACGGTTTGGCATGCATTTCAATTCGTTGTCGCAGATCCATAATGTTAAAAAATTCTGTGCTGTAGACGATCGTTTTCACATGACCCCACAGAAAAAAGTCCAAGGGATTAAGGTCGGGTGATCTTGCAGGCCAGGCTACCGGTCCACCTCGACCTATCCACCGATTCGTGTATGCAGCATTAAGGTGTGCTCGCACAACATGGCTGAAATGTGCTGGAGCGCCATCATGCATGAACCACATGTTAGATCTTATCAAAAGAGGAACATCTTCCAGTAATTCTGGCAATGCATTCTGCAGAAACAAAAGATACGTTCGCCCAGTCAATCGTGGCGGCAACACATAAGGGCCAATTAAGTTATTTCCGACAATTCCACACCAAATGTTCACGGAGAAACGCTCTTGATGCGCCCGAGCTCTGGTAACATGCGGATTAGCATCTGCCCAATGGTGCTGGTTGTGAGAATTTACGATTCCTGTCCGGGTGAAGGTTGCTTCGCCCGTGAAAAGTATCTGGCTGAGACAACTAGGGTCTGCAGCATGACGACTTTGTATCCATTGGCAAAATCGTTGTCGGTGTGGATAGTCCGTTGGGTTCAGTGCCTGAACCAGTTGCAGGTGGTATGGATGCAAAAGCTGACGGTGAAGAATGCGCCAAACAGATGAGTGCTGAATGTGTACCATGGAAGAAATACGACGGGTGCTTGTCTGTGGTTCATCATGTATGATGTCAATTATCACATCCTCCTCATCCGAAGAATGTGCTACAGGCCGCCCTTGTCCTGTTTGACGGCCAAAGGAACCACGCTCCCTCAGATGTCTGTCGACAGATACAAATGTTCGGTTATTTGGCAAAAGTCTATTCGGAAAGCGTTCTTGGTAGAGTCTTCTTGCTTCCACAGCATCACCGTCTGCAAGACCATACATAAATTGCATACACGTATGTCAGTGTATTCTGCACTGGAATACGTGTACATGACTTTTTTTTTACGTAAATCGTAATGCGTATGTCAAAGCACGCAAACTTTCTGAAATTGATATTCCTCGTGGATGTACAGTAGTGAAACTACAGTAATGGAAAAAACCGTACACAACTAATGGAACAACCCTAAAGTAGGTTTAAATGGAACAAACCACTCAACCTAGTGTTGGGTCGAAACGCTGGAACTGCTAAAATATCGTCTGCTAACTATCGTGCTTCCCTACTGTATATTGGATTACTCGCAAACGAATCGTTTCCAGACAAAGTGCTATAGAACATTTTCGTCTTCTTTTGACCTGAAGAATATATCACTAAATTTTATTGTACATAATTTTGCAACACCCTGTATATGTTATCTGTTACAGATATTTTAGAAGAATAATCGGTTAATGCTTACTATCTGAACAATCACAAACGTTGCTGCAGATTGAGCGTTTTACTCTTGCGTTTTTTGGGAGAGTTAGCGTGTTTTGCTCTAGTGTTTGTTTTTTTAACTTTTTTGTTCGTTTTTCTGTTTAGTGTGCGGGGTTGTCATTGCTTTTTCTGTGTTGGCATTTATTTGTGTATGGGTTGCTGTGGTGTTAGCGATACTGAGCGGCCAGTTGAAATCAGCCACTTTTTGTTTTGTGGAAGAGTTTTTTATGTTGGAGAAATTTCGATTTTTCAATATTTAGCGTGGCAGCAAGCGCTGTTTGTGTGGTGTTGAAGTTTGTGAGTTATGGTGGGTCGCGATTAGTTTGCATGTTTCAGGTTAATTTTTTTGTTTATTAATTTAAGTGTTTGGAGCTTTTTTTTATTTTGTTTGGAGTTTTGTTGCTTTTTAAATTCGTTTGGCCAGTTTGAGCAGTTTCACTTTTGGGGTGTACGGATTCAGAAGTTTTGCGTTTTTGATTGTGCGGATTCTAAACTTTTGATGTTGCGATTGTTCACATAGTAAACATTAACCAAATAATCTACTTCTAGCATTCCTTTGTAGTTTAGAGTACTGAATTGTACACTTGTAAATCTGCGATATATTTGATCATTTAATGCTTTTCATCTGTTTATGAGTGTTGGTGTATTCAGCCCTAGGCTGGTTCACCCTCCTGACTATGGCCATCAGGAGATTTCTTGGGATAAGTGATAATGCGGTGGTTTCCCTTGCCTTCCGCACGATGAAAGGATGATAAACACAAACATCCATGCCCTCGGCGGGATTCGAACCTGTGACTCGCTGGTTTCAAGAGTGGAAATACCTGGGTCTTAACCCTCTCAACCATCGAGCTGGACATCTTTTTAATGTCAAATAAATTATCACTGACAAATGGGTATATGGCTCCCCTCCATTTCGCCAATGAGCTTCCCTGTAATAGCAGGAACCAGCCTTCATAGGTTATCTTTAACTGCACAATCTGCACGTAACATCTACAATCAATAAGCACTTACATTAAGCATGCCCCCAGTTTCCTTTTTCTTTTGTGCTGTGCACTAGAGTAGATATAAAAAAATCTTGAAAACACAAAACTTCTTAGAATAAGCCTAACTAATTTCAGTTGCATAAAATATTCAGAAATTTAGGAAATATTTTCCTTTACATAGTTTATATGATGATGACTAGTTTAGCCTTTCAGTACTTGGTTTTATTACCTTCCAATAAGGTGACGATTCAGCCCCACCAAAGCACACAACTCATTCACAAGGAATTACTAAGAATAAATAAGAAAAATTTTATTGCAAAATTTCAGCAACATCTTCAACATTTCTTTTACAATTTGCACTGTTAAAATCTCTAGAATGGTTTCTGATAATAAAAACCGATACACATGCTCATGGTCAAGTAAATTACAAAGTGATGCTTCTAATAATTCTCTTCAATAACATACAAATATTTACAAAGTGTATAAAAATCTGAAAACAACTGCACAACAACAAAAATAAATTATTTTTCTATACTGCTCACTTTCATTTTACACTTTATATTTGTGCTGTAAGTGTCTTCCTCTCACATTCATTGTGCTACTTCATGTTTTTTGTCTTGGAAGTGTAAATTTACCACATCCTCCTAGTGGATAAGAAGTTTAATGAATTTTACTACTCTTAATCAAGACTTTATTCACTGTATTCATTTTGCGACTAATCCTTTCATTTACTACTTCCCAACTCAACTCAGTTTTGTCAATTAAATCACATCTCAAGGTTCAAACAGGAAGAAAATGGTCATTAAGTCTTCAAATTTAAAATTGCAAATCATGACAGTGGATGTTCTTTGAAGATCACAGAATTTATGGATGGACACAAAGTTTTCAACAAAATTTGAATATCAAAAGGATGTGGATAACGTATGCAGTGGCTATCTCAGTGTCAATCAAGTACGCTATCGCTTGTTTGTTTCATTGTTAATCGAAAAAGTCTGCAAAGAATGGAAGAAGGACTTGGCTACGAGAATGCATCTATGCACTTGTTGGCTAATGTGTACAGCCAATAAAATGTGGATGAAAAATCTCTGCCCCTCGTATTACTTGATAATTATGGCAGAATTTAAAATCTGTTAATGTCAACAAATAGGAAGTTGTGTACTCTGTTGGTGACCATCCGATGGCCTCATTATGTAAATTAGGGCATAAAAAATTTATTTCAAACTGTTATAGATAAGGACCAATTTCCAATGACAAACTTGTTCTGCATTCAATTATGAACACAATAGAAAAAAACTTATCGTATGGATAGTTCCCTCAAAAATGGAGACTGCTGCTGCTGCCACTATAATCTCGGTCAAACACTGTGCTTTAGGGTTGAAGGAAGACGTTTCGAGGGAATCCGCGTGTTGTTTTTGCTTGCAGAGTAGCCTCTGTTATACTGTCAATTTTGTTATTTACAGTGAAAAATAAAAGTCAACCTTTTGCTTGTAAAAATGTTTCAGATTCATTTTTATAGTGATCTGTTCATCTGATTATGATGTGAGTTTTCTGTTATTGTGTCCTCTCTGTTACGATTAAGTCTCTACCAATAAAAGAGGAGAATGGAGGAATCCTAACGGATAAAGGAGACATAATACATAGGTGGTGCAACTAAGGAGAAAATCTACTGAGCTCTGAAAGCCAACAACATGAAGAAAATTCAACACCCCCACAACACCTTGACTTATTGGAACTACCTATACTTTGATCAGAGATAAGATGTGCAATAAAAAAATTATAGAACTGCAAACCACCAGGAACTGATAACATCTGTACAGAAATGCTCAAAGCATCTGGTGAATAAGGTTATCAAATTTTTTTTTATAAAGTCTGCAACAAAATCTGGATTTGGTATTTGGCCCACTGATTAGACGGATTCCATCTGTATTCCAATTCACAAGAAAGAACCTAAAAACGAATGCCAAAACTACCGAACTATTGCACTCATCTCTCACGCTAGCAAAATTATGCTACATATCATCCATAAAAGGCTAAAACAACATATGCTCCCTCAAATAACTGAAGAGCAGACAGGAATTATCCCAGGGAGAGGGACACAGGAACAACTCCTTAACGTAAGGCCAATTATAAAAAAATGCTAAACCAAGGCTTTTTGACACAATTTCCTGAAGTCACCTATGGTCTATTCTTTTGGAAATGGGTGTTCCTGAACACCTCAACTAGATCCTATATGCAATTAGATGGCTCCCACTGCCAGCCTTTTAAAGTAAGCAAGGGGGTAAGACAAGGATGCATCCTTTCTTCAATCCTCTTTAATATCGATGGAGAGTGGATTATAAGGAAAGCAATAGAAAACTGGAATGGTGGGATCAAGCACTTGAACAACTTGTGCTATGCGGATGATGCAACACTCTTTCATCATCTGAAACACAACTAGCAGAACTCCTCTCCCTTATTGAGAGACTGAACCTACAACTTGGTCTTAAGCTTAATCGCACAAAATGTCAATGAATGATTGCAAGTCGAAGAAGCATAACTCATTCACTATACCTTAACATAGGCATCGAAGTGAAGAGCAAGGTAATTTATCTGGGTTCTCAGGTCTCTAATAAAGGAAGCTGACCAGGTCAAATTAAAAGAAGAATTGCAATGGCCAAAAGTGCTCTGGGAAAGCGAACTAAAACATGGAAAAATCATCATATCTCATAATCGACAAAAATGAGGTTAATGAAGGCTTTGGTTTTTTCAATCGGAACCTATGGATCTAAGACTTGGATGCTAAATGCTGCGGACCGTAACGCATTGAGGCCTCTGAAGTTAATTGCTGCAGAAGAATGCTTTGGGTGCCATGGACTGCAAAAATAAACTAATGCATCAAACCTGGATAAACTAAACATTAACCAGACTTCTTCCTGCATTACAGAGAAAACCTTAAAAATTCTTCGGTCACATAATTAGGCAGGATGGATTGGGCAAGATCCTTTTACAAGGGAAAATCAATGGCAGAAGACCTAGACGTTGCCCACCCGTTTGATTTACTGATGGAATCGGACATTTAACAAGCCTCACAGTCACCCACACATCAAAAAATGCAGAAAAAAAAAAAAGAGATGAATGGCAGAGAACAGTATGAGTCATTATGTTCTTGGCAGCGAACAATGACCATGATATTATGTTACAATTTAGGAGATAAATTTTGGATGATCAAATGGATAAATCTATTTGCATATTAGGTCATTGGAAGTCATCAACAAATACCCCATCCATGAATGCCTATTTGCTGGTATTAACAGACCTTTAAATTATAGGATAGTTATCAAGTAATTTGAGGTGTACAGACGTGTAGACCACTTGTATTGTGAAATGCTGTAAAGTCAAAAAAAAAAAAAAAAGAAAAGCCCTCGGAATATCATGTTCAACATTTTAAAATTTGAAAACAGTTTTCCAGTTGACCTCATGAAATTGAAAACATCTGTCGAAACCCGATTCAGAGTTGGCCCATAGTTTCGCAACAAATGTTCAGTTATTAAAATGTATCCAGCAACATTTGAAAACACAATGCTGAAATACTGAATAAGATAAAAGTTGCCAATTTATTCCAATAAATTGTATCACCAACTTGAACGTGGTGCATTTGCTTTGGAGAGTAACCGGGCCACATGCACCTAGTGTTTACATGCCAGAAAATGTTGAAGCTGTGCAAATGGATTTCCCTCGAAGTCCGGGTAAATCAACAAGCAAAAGACTGTGCGGACTTGAGAATCTCACGTCAATCTGTGCAACAGAATATTCGTTCTGATCTTGACTTGTTTCCTTACAAGATGACAGTGGTGCATAAGCTTACGGTAAAAGACAGTGAGTGGAGACCACAGTATCAAATCGGGCAACCGAGGAAGAGGCTGTGTTGCACAACATGTGGTTTTCTGATGAAGCCTACTTTCATGTGAACAAACAGTCTGATTCTGGATGAAGGAACATCCTTGAATAATGCACATGAAAGAAATGTATGGGGAAAAAGTGTGTTGGTGGAATCATTGGTATAGTTTTCTTCAATACCACTGTAATCAGTGAATGCTATTTTGCTATGCTGCTAAATCAGTTCTTGTATTGATATTAATTAATAAATACAAATAAATGGGTTAACTGAAAGCAATACAAAAATCTTTAATTTAGCAAAGCGTTTTGATTAGAAATCATCATATATGTCATTGTTATATTCTTCCCCAGCTCGTGGCAGGTCTACCATTGCAGACATAGTGGTTCATGCAGGATGGAGCATGTCACGCACTGCCAATGTTGTGCTTTATTTCCAACACGACAGATTTGGTCTTTGTGTAATGTCGTACAGATTTTCAGAACAATCTGTAGATGGACGTATGTCGCTACCCCACAGCCCGGGGCTGTTCCTTTGGGGTTTCCTCAAAGAAAAGGTGTACCACAGGAAACCCAAACAGGTGGTGCAAACCGGGGTCATCATTGTGGAGTTATGCCACACAATTTCAGAAAATTTGTGTCGCAATCATCACCAATGTACAGGCAGTTGTATGGCAAAATGGCATGCATATGAAACATGTTATCCATTAGATGGGTATTTCCATGCTGCAATGATTACTTAAATACGAATTCTATATCTGATCTGAACGAAAATAAATGATTCACAAAACAAATCCGGTGACATTTCATTTCATGCACACCCAAAAACTCTATGATCGGGAATTCTGCTATACATTAGTGTACTCTCTCAAGGGGGAAAGCAAAAAAAACTGAAATGCCATGAAGCACCATAAATAAAAAACTGTGAAAGAAACTTTAGTCAACATAATATTTATATAGTTGGAGATTATTTTTCTCACTTTCTCCAGTTTTCTTAGACATAATAAATAACAAATTGTAGCAGAAAAGAAAAAATAATATTAACAATTATTCTTCTGTCGCTTCCAAAACCGCTTTACATCATCATGGCCAGATCGACTTACAACCATCATATGTTTCGGAGGGTTTTCTCAGATTGAAACGCCCAAATCCTAAAGGAAGAGAGGAAAAAAGGCATACAAATCAAAAACTGATGAACTAATGAGAAATACAGGGTGCACCGAAAGTCAAGAAGTGCTTGCAATATTTGATCATTTTTTAAAAAATCTGTTTAAGAAATGTTTGAAGATTAAGCATGTCTAAACAATGAACAGAAAAATGTAAATTTTTACTTTGAAACTCGTTATGATCAACGGTGCGAAATATTCTCTAAGCGAATCAATGGATAGATGTTTGTAAATTGCAAAACATTGAGGTTAAAGAAGACTAGGAAAGGGAAAGAAACACAAACCTCTTGTCCTTCAAAGATTTTCATACATCGAATGCAGATTTCAGCCACCTTGTGACCATTATTCAGCGAAATACACAAGGTGACCAAAATGTACACACAAAGCCTCCATATAATAAACGTTGATATAGCATAATTATCTCTATAACTTAATTTTTCTATGGCCCCGGCAAAAATCTTATTGATTTAACGCTTTATCAACTCCATGTAGCGAAATCTTTAATAGCGTTAATTATCCCTATAATGTAAGGATTTTTTGACCCAGATATTAAATTTTTTAAGGTACTGTTAATCTTCTATTATAATGCAAAAAATTTTGGCCTAAAAGCACCTAAATTTGTGGTATTGTATTATACAAGAAAGATAATATTAGCCCTGCAACAACCGACAGTGGCTGGGGGAGAGGGGCAATCACACGAACTAAGGGATGACCAACTTCAGACGAATTTTATGTATAACTAGCTGTTTTACCCGGTGTTGCTCGGGCTTCTTTTTGATGAAATTTGGCAATTTCTGTATGTGAACATTCAGTGAAATTGAACCCATGAAAAAGGTTCATTTTTTAGCCATTTTTTCCAAAAGGCTGAGCATTCATTAGCCATTTTTTTCAATAGGCCTTACATTTATTAGCCTTTTGCCACTGTAGGCGTAAGTTTTTTCAGCCATTTATTTAACTATAGGCCTAACTTTTTTAGCCTTTTTTTTTTCAATTGGCCTAGCCTTTTTGAGCCTTCTTTAGCTGTTGCCTATTTTCCAATTTAACATTTTTTAACCATTTGTTTCAATCGCCCTAACATTTTCCATTTTTTCGTTTAGTACTACCAACACTGCAATTTAAATAAATAAGAAATGTGTGCGTGCCTCGTCTAAGCTTCATGATGGGCACATACTCCAAGCCTTTTCTCTTTTAAATTATAAAAGTACGCGTTTTTCGTCTTGGGCTCGTCATTTCCGAAAGTGTAAATTTTTTCATGCCTGTTATTGCCAATTAAAAATTTTTTAGGGGGAGGGTTTGGTCTCAACTTCTCGAAACTGTTAGTCCGAATTCAATGCCAAGCTTTTCAGGTGAGCTCAGGTAGGAACTCATATGAATACCATAAGCAGAATTTGAAACTGTTGAAGCATTCTCGAGGTTTCGTCGGGCATTCAGACAGGCAGTCAAACAGACTGTAATCAATTTTTGCTTTTCAGCATATCATAATGTAAGCTATGTTTAGACTAAATTTTCTTCCTGCATGCAGCACCATGAATAAAATGATTGTAATATTCCGAATGTTTTTTCTTTTTCTCAAATTTCAAGTTCTTTTCCTGAACTGTCAATCAGCTTCCTGAACTGTCAGGTGTCGTTTATTCCACTCTAAAAATACTAATCTCTTACCTGCGGGAGAGCTTTTTAATTGAAACTGAAAATGAAAGTAAAGGCCTTGTCTGAGCCTAACGCACATATGGTGCGAATCTTAGTTCAAAAGTTTTAAGAACCTCTTCAGACATACACTGAATTTTCTGAATATAAAGAATGAAAACAGGATCTCAACACTTCAAAAAACTTAGCAGAAAAGAGGATTAAAACATCATAAAGCAATCGAATTCACGATGGCGTAATTGTCGAAATCTTCGGAGGAAAGGGAAGGATTTAGGATCCTAAGGATGTGCAAGTTAAGGCCATCCAATGGCAAATTCCATCAGTGGGCTAACAATCAAACAAGAAACGTAAAATAAATTTTATATAAAAGATTAATATTTTTCGAAATCTCATGTACACAGTGTTCTTCCTCTTGCTTTGAAGGTCAAATGTGCCCAATTTCATCAAGATCGGAAGAAAACTGAAGATTTGTATAAGGGACATTCAAATAAACATAAATATACGAGGGTTGGGGCAAAAGTCATGGCAACTTTTTTTTTTCTTGAAGATACCAGTCCGGTTGGAAAATGTCACATATACAGACGAAGGGACAAGGTGTTCACTACATGTGTGGACAATGAATAGCACTGAAATATCTTAACACACTAATTTATTACGGTAGTATACAGGGCAATATGGCCTTCACAGTGCAAAAGAATGACAATGCAGTACACATTAAGTTGACATGACAAACCTGGGCCTAAAGACCCTCAAAGTAGTCCCCTGCTACTGTCCCCGATGACGGCACGTGCCACGTCGGTCCGCACACTGACCGGTCGTCCCGAACGTTGCTCATCACTGGTTGACACATGTCCTTGCTGAAACTTTCTTACCCACCGTGCTACTGCACTGTATGGTAGGGCATTATTCCCAAGGGCTTCCACTAATTCACTGTGACATTCCATCGCATTTCTCCCTCGGAGAACGGCTATTTTGATGTAAGCGCGCTGCTCAACACGGTTTACTTCCATCTCGCACGACACTCACCAACTGACTGATTTCACAGCCCTCGCTGCGCTACTACCAGCTATCACAGAGCCATCTGTTGTTCTGCATACACACTATGCCTGCAGAACTTCCACACGACACATATACGTTTGTGATCCGTTCACATATCTACAAGAAAAAAAATAGTTGCCATGACTTACGCCCCAACCCTCGTAAACATACATACATACATCCATTTATATATATATATAGAAGATAGATATACAGTATACAACTCCAAGATAAAAGTTTAGCAATGAGATTAATTTTGATCTTTATCAAACATACTTACTTTTCAAGTATCTTCGAGTACTTACTTACTTTTCAAGCCCCTTATCCGTTAGGGTCGCGGGGGCAGCAGCCCTATGGAGGATCTCCAGCAATCGCGATCTTCCGCGCATCAGGCGCATGTCCTCCCTGGTAATATCCAAACGACTCGAACCCAGATTCTCCATGTAGTCTAGCCACCTGGTTCTAGGCCGACCCCTTGGTCTCTTACCTACCGGCTTGGAAAATAACAACTGCCTAGGGAAGACTAGTTTGCGGCATCCGTATCACGTGGCCATACCAGCGCAACTGAGATCTCTCAATGCGGAGAAGTAGCAGCTTAACACCTAAAGAATCCCTTATTGTGCTGCTGTACACTCTATCTAGTAGGGTGACACCTGCCACACTTCTCAGAAATCTCATTTCAGCTGCTTGTACCCACGATCGCACTCTTCCTGTCATTACCCAAGCCTCATGACCATAGGTGAGAATGGAGACAAAGATAGATTTGAAGACGGAGAGCTTGGCTTTGTTACCCAGCTCGCATTTCGTTACCACGGATCGCTACAGTTCACGTATGACACAGCTTGCTGCACCGATCCGAGCATCCAATTCTTTCTCCTGGCGTCCATCAATCCCAAGATACTTGAATTTCTCCACCTGTCTCAATGAGGCTCCCCTAACATGGAGAGCGCACTGAGCAGGCTGTCTTGAAAGGACCAGAACCTCGGTTTTAGCCACACTGATCTTCATCCCAGCTTCTTCACATTTGGCTGAGGGTTCGTGCAAGAAGACCCAAGGAGGACAAAGTCGCCAGCAAAGAGCAACCTCTCCACCTGGCAGTCGCCCACACAAACATGCTCATCGCCTCGGCTGCCCCTGTCTATCCAGTCCATAAAGATAATGAACAAGAGGGGCGACAGTACGCATCCTTGGCGGAGTCCAACACCCACTCTGAACGGTCTTGACTGAATGCCATTTATTCGGACACACATCTCAGAGCTTTTGTACAGAGACATGATAGCAACCAGTAATTGCCCATCCACTCCATACTCTTGCAACACTTGCCAGAGCTTCTCCCGAGGGACTCTGTCATATGCTTTTTCGAGATCCACAAAGCAAGCGTACACATCTTTTGCATACTCCCAGGATTTCTCAAAGATTTGCCTTAAAGCAAAGATGTGATCCGTCGTGCTTCGGCCAGGTCGAAAACCACACTGCTCCAACAACAGTTTGGAGTCGACTATTTCCCGACTTCTCTTCTCCAGATACTTAGCGTACACTTTCCCAGGAATGCTGAGCAAAGAGATGCCTCGATAGTTGTTGCAATCTCTCTGATCTCCGTTTTTGAAGATAGGGATCACAATTCCTGTCTGCCATTGCTTAGGGGCCTGTCCAGATATCCAAGCAACCTGACACACTCGAGTCAGCAACAGGATACCATCCTGATTTAAGGACTTTAACATCTCGGACCGGATTTCATCATCACCTGCAGCTTTGCCAGACTTCGAGTTTTACAGAAAAACACAAAAATAATTATTTTATAAACATCATTCTGATGAAGAATAACATTGTTACTTCCCAATGCATTTTAGTAGCAGGTTTTGAAACAATAATTTTTCAAGAAAACAATTTTGTATCCTTGTCACCCTGAGGCAAAAGTCTAACAATATGCAAACCCTGAGACAGAAGTTTAACAATTTCTGTTTTGTGGGCAGTAAAATCCTGTTTTTTTATAATAACCCATGGAAATTAATGAGATTTTACATTTATTGAAAGAGTGATGGGTTGGTTTTTAGTAGCATAACTGGTACTGGTACCTAAGTGAACGCATGAAGACTCGGAATGCTTAAGGCAAAACGACTGACCAGTCAGATTAAGCAGGAAGTCATTTATTTATCCAAGAAAGGAATTAATCAATGGGACATTGCAAGCAATTGCAGATTAATCCAGCCAGTGTTTCCCAGACCCTCTCAAAATTCAGAGAAGAAGGAACTATTGACGTACAACACGATCTGGACGTCCACAAAAAACAACAAAGCGTAATTTGACTATGCTGAAACATTTTATAACCAGAATGTGTAAGCATATAGCTAGGAACATAACAAGAGAATGATGTAAAATAATTAAGAAAAATGTTTCTTCAAAAAGGTCGATTTGATGCATAAAGGAATTGGGTTACAAATTTTACTCACACCCACTATGAAAAAGAAAGGTGTCCAGTGGTGAAAAAATGTTCTGAATGGGATGTAATGGATTGAAAAAAGTTATATTTTCTGATGAGTGTCGATTTTGTGCAATCAATGATGGTAAAGAAACTGTCATTTGTAAATAACACGAATGGTTATCTTCTGGACGCATTTTAAGAACTGTTAAATTTCCTTCATTAGTTCCTGGTTTGTAGCTCCCTTACTGCTGAAGGACTATTAAGCCTTATTGATGGCAATGTTAACGTGAAGAAATATACAGAAATCATGGATGATCATCTAATTCCGACAATGCAGTTCTATTTTCCTGAAAATGATTGTGTATACCAACAGGATGGACCACCAGCTCATAGAGCTAAATTTTCAAAGGAATGGCTGTGGCAACACGATGTTGGTGTTCTGGAATGGCCAGGAAATTCTCCTTACCTTAATGCAGTGAAAACATCTGGAGAACAATAAAAAAAGATAAGAAAGACACATCTAACATCTCTGAAGTCTCTAAAAGAAGCTTCATGAATGCCCGGGTGGATATCTCAGCAGAGGAGTGTAAAAAACTGGTTGATTCAATGCCACGTAGAATACAGGCAGTTCTAAAATATAAACGTGTTAGAAACTTATGGTTAACTTTTTTTGATACAAATTGCTAAACTTTTGTCTCCGTGTGACAATGATAAACATTAAAAAACAAACAAACTAACATGTCAATAGTGTTGCAAATAATGCATTGAGAAGTAAAAATGTTATTCTTCATCAGTATAATGTCTATAAAATAATCATGTTTCTTTTTTTCTCTATTATTTGAAGTTTGTGTTTAACAGACAGAATTAATCTCATTGCTAAACTTTTGTCTTTGAGTTGTACACAAGGTGTTCTTAATGAACAGACACTATTGCAAAGTTGCCGATAGGCAAAACCAGCAATCAGAAAAGTGTGAAAATTTGTGGAGGACATAATGAAGGGATGGGCATGCTTCAGCGAAAAAAAAAAAAAAAAAAGCTACCAATTTTGCCACCAGAGCGCGTTTTACGTTGAACCTGTAGTAAAAATGTAAATTTATGTACTGTCACAGCAACTGTTACATACTGTAAAAACCAACGAACATTTGCGAAAATATTCTAAATGTATTTTTAGATATTTAGTATATTTTTATATATACTAAATTAAAATCAAGCACTTTTTAACAATTAATATCAAAATCATGCAAATTTAAACAACACCTCCACATCTCTATAGCGAAATAATTTTGCCGGTCCCTTGAAATGCCATTGAGTTTTTTCATAGTGTGCAGATTATTTATTACGCTTTCGGATGTTTCACATGCCAACACAAGAAAACTGTTTTGATCCGTTGCACATATATCACACTCATTGTTGTTTCCTACTTGTACTAAAACTTTACATTCGAATTAGCCTGCTCATGCAGAAGACGGTACAGAACACGACAACCATTGTTGCCACAAAAATTTTCCATTGTTTTCCCAAGAAAGTTATATCACACACACTTTTCTTAGAGATACGAGAAAATATCTCCCTTTAAGAAGAAAATGTTGCTTAAAGTTTAAGAAATATCATTCAATTAAAACATTAAAATATTTCAAAGAAAATCCCCGTATTTCTGCTCCATCCTTTTGCTGGACGAGACGATTGAATGTCGTGAGTAAACTGTTAAATGCTTTACCTGGGCATAGTTCTGAAGACAGTCAAAATCTTGCTGCATGAGAAACTGGTTATAGAGGAATCCTTCGGTGAAAGCAAACCTGTCTCTCTCTATTTCCCAAAGCCTAATTTGATTTGTAATGGTTGGTAAGACAACAAGACTCTTTGAATACAAAAAGACAAAATAAAAAGAGTTAAGGCACTCGTCTGATAAGAAGTAAGAGATGGAGAAATAAAATATATTAAGAGTACATACCTCCTTGTGCTTCTGGATGTGCATGCATTCGTAGAAAGCTGATTATCTGTTCGGCTGTAATTCCACTTCTCAATGCCTGTCGAACACTCTCTTGACAATACACCAACACACAAATTTGGAAACCTACAAAAAGCATTTGATCATTTCAGAGATATGTCTGAAACAATGTTAATTTCTTATAATTAACCCCTTCAGTCAAGAATTCAAAGACCTGCTTCATTTCTCAGCAGCACTTTTCCTCCCATTTCCCTAACCTAATAAAAGGCTACATCTTTGTTTAACTCTAGGCACAAGCGCAGCTAAGAGCAGCCTAGGTGTGCAAAGTACACAGGCACAAGGAATTAGGGGTGCTAAAAATGAAAAATTGAACATGGGCACTAAAAAGTAGCTACCAGGATAAGTCAAAAGTCACTGGATGTCCCTGTATTTCAGAAATGATGGGTAAAATGAACGATGTGACCATGCTAACGGAGAATATGAAAGGCTCATCTTCTGGGACAGTTTTGGAGTTTGGCTGCCTCTTGAAATCCTTCATTAGGTTAAAGTTTTTTTTTTCTTAAATGGGAAGGTGGCATATAAAATAACGCCAGTTTTTCCTGTAGAGTTTATTATGATTATCTGTTGTGGTTGACAAGTTATTAACAAAACAGTGAGACTGCACGATTGTCTGTTGTAGATCATTGGAGATGGCACTAATGAAGGAGGAGAGGATTGAGCTGATCTCGCCGTCCGGGGAACCTCCCTACTGTACCGTTACTGCAGATTTCAACACCTGGCAACCCGAAAGAGAGTGGTGGTATTGAAGTAGAATCAGTCAAGAAACTGTGGACACAACGATCAATCGAGCGATGAGAAGAAACCACAAATCCACAATAATCATTTTTAATGCCTCAGATGTACATTTCTTCATCAGTGAGTGATTCTGTATTCAACAGACAGAACTCTGTATTCATAAGAAAATTGTAATACAAATAAACCATTAAAAGAAATTAAACAATCATCAAACCAATTACAAGAAAGTCAACAGGAAACAAAAGCAACCAATCACTACTAGCCATCTCCCAGTAAGACTTATTTGTTTATAAGAGCCCGCAAGGATTTATATTCTATCAAAAGTAAATATCTAAAATGATCCAACGAACCTGGGGACGATAAGCGTGTGATGGATGGGTGGATGGGCGGTGAGTGTCATTAATGCTCAGGATTCTTAGGGTTACTGAAGGTGACTGTGCATTTGAAAAACGATACACCCACATCATCTCGTTACATGTCTGTGTGTTCACAAGAGAACCAATCATGCATAGTACTGTCACATACCTCACATTTAAGAGGCACAGGAAATATAAAGTTTGTACATGCTGGCCAAAAATATCAAAAGATGGCTTGTAGCCGAGTGTGGACTCGGCCAATCATCCATAGCATGATTCTACATACCAGCA
>JAHWFO010011683.1:0-16438 GCA_023313115.1 Rhysida immarginata
TAAATACAGATTGCGTGGTCGAATCTTAACTGAACCAAGCAGGTCAGAGGGCATGTTTCTTACGATTGTAAATACAGACTGCGTGGTCGAATCTTAACTGAACCAAGCAGGTCAGAGGGCATCTTTCATACGATTTTAAATACGAACATCGGGGTCGAATCTAAACAGAACCAAACAGGTCAGAGGGCATGTTTCATAGCATTGTAAATACAGACTGCGTGTTCGAATCCGTACTGAATCAAGCAGGTTAGATGGCATGTTTCATACGATTGTAAATACAAACTGCCTGGTCGAATCTTAACTGAACCAAGCAGGTCAGAGGGTATGTTTCATACGATTGTAAAGAGAGACTGCGTGGTCGAATCTTAACTACACAAAGCAGGTCAGAGGGCTTGTTTCATACGATTGTAAATATGAACTGCGGTGTCGAATCTAAGCAGAACCAAACAAATCAGAGGGCATGTTTCATACCATGTTAGATACAGCCTGCGTGGTCGATTCTTAAATTAACAAAGCAGGTCAGAGGGCATGTTTCATACGATTGTACATACAGACTGCGTGGTAGAATCTTTACTGAACCAAGCAGGTCAGAGGGCATCTTTCATACGATTGTAAATATGAACTGCGGTGTCGAATCTAAGCAGAACCAAACAAGTCAGAGGGCATGTTTCATAACATGTTACATACAGACTGCGTGGTCGAATCTTAACTGAACCAAGCAAGTCAGCGTGCATGTTTCATACGATTGTAAATGGAGACTGCGTGGTCTAATCTTAACTGAACCAAGCAGGTTAGAGAGCATATTCCATACGATTGTAAAAATAGACTGCGTGGTCGAATCTTAACTGAACCAAGCAAGTCAGAGTGCATGTTTCATACGAGTGTAAATAGAGACTGCGTGGTCTAATCTTAACTGAACCAAGCAGGTTAGAGGACATGTTCCGTACGATTGTAAACACAGACTGCGTGTTTGAATCTTAGTGAAACAAGCAGGGTCTGAGGGTAACGCTTGCCCATGCGCATTTAAACGTTATTTAGTAAAAATGCTCATATTTCATCAAATATTTTATATTTTTATATTTTAATTGCAGTGCAATTTCTCTTGTGTAATTCATGAAGTTTCCTGAAAATGGCATTGCGTTGGGTTGAATACTCTGTATGTTACAAATAAAAAACTGAAGAAATTATTTTTGTCTTCATGAATATGCGTGCTATTCCAGCACCTCCTAAAAAGAAAGCCTATGCACTGAAAATTCATACATTGTTACATCAACATCAAAAGGCATTGTTAATCGTATTTCTACCAATGACATGCCCTAAATTATGACTTCTTATAACCACGTAACAATGTATGAATTTTCAGTGCATAGGCTTTCTTTCTAGGAGGTGTTGGCTATTCGCGTACAAATGAACACAGATAAGTGAAAGAAACCTTAAATGCTATAGCTACAATGCATTTTAGCCTTTTTTTTCTGATGTTTCCAAACATTATTTATTTGTTCAATTTGTTTCTGTTCCCTATTTGTTGCTTGACAAAACCTTCGTGAAATATATGAGGTTTCATGATAATTCATCAAGTATTTTTCTAGATATTGGACAAAACATCTAAAATCAAAGGTGTTCATATTATTTTTCCAGTCCCTGTAAGACATCTAGTTAATTAGTCATTCATTTTTACAAATAAAAAAGCGTTTAAGGAATGAATAAACTTATTAATTTAATGGCAGAAAAGTAAATTATTTTATTCTAAAGACGACAACAGCGCCAATGTGACAATACAAAGAAGTATATGAGCTTAGAGAAATGAGCAATTTTGATTCCAGGTGGCACTACATGCCCGTACCAAAAGTTTTCTACATATAAATATATTGGCTTGTGAGCAAATCGATAGGATCTTTTTCATTGATAAATTGTTATAATTATTATTATAAGATAAATTCTTTTTTTTTTCATTGGATAAATTCATCAAAATCTAAAGAATTAAATGAAGTAACTCTGATATTTTATCTGAATAAATGGATACTTGAAAACTGTTCACTGGGAATCGATAACATCTTTGTTTGATACGTTGTTTCGTTCAATTTCCTCTTTGGACGTCATCGAACTCTCAAAGCACATTGAGAATGATAAAATCAAACACGAAAGAGGTTGACAAAATTGGAAGGGGGAATCGAAGCAATCGACTTATATTTGGAAGTAAAGCCTAAAGTGCGGAGAATCGATAAGTCAGGGAAGGTCAGGTGCACCAACTATTGCATCCTTTCATGTCGAAATGTTTAATCAAAAGATAGAAAAGTGCCATCTGTTTGTTTAAACTTTTAAATTGCCTTCGGACGTTAAGGGAATTTTATAAATCCTGGTCGGAAAATAAAAGCGAAGGCAGGGCAGTTTGTTTCAATTATAATGAAAAGCCTTTAGAGTTTTGGAAACAAGATTGAAATCCTGGTTGAAAACAACCAACTTTGAATATTTCTGTTTGTCGCTGGTTTTGTTATTAGTGCCGGACGCTTTTAGTTATTTTCAAGAATAATATTTTAAGCAATGATAAGCAGAAGCGAAACATAAGCAATGGTAAATTCAAAAATTAAAAAAAACAATCTGTATTAAAAACGGAATTATTTTTTATCCATGTAAATGCCAAAAATTACGATTAAAATTCCAAGAAAGATAAAAACAATATAAATACATTACCAAAACACTCATGTACATATTTCTAAATGGAAATTCGGAAGAAGAAATGCATGGTATTAATTTTATTTTGCTATTTCAAAAATTAAGTAAACAAAAACTAAAAACCAAAATGGTATTATCTAGATTCAAATTCTAAATAAATCTCTCCAATATTTTGTCGCTAATCCTAGTGCCAAATATTTTATTTATAAATAGTATAATGAATATTTTCTAAAATTTCTTTCAAACGCTCCTGAAGAAGCAGAAAAGTTGATAACACACCATAATACGCCATAAGACAACTTTCTGCTTCTTCATTCACTATCTTTTCTTTCATTTCCAGTAGAAATACTGATAAAAGGATGGAACTTCAGAACATCTAACTAAATCAAGAGTTGTACAAGATATAGTATCTCTTTATTTTGCTGCTTCTAAAATAGCTGTCATAAGGCGCTATGAGATTTTAGAGCATTCACGATTGTTAGTGTGGATGTAAATTCTTCCCAAAAATTATCTATGATGTACAAACTCGACAGTTTAAAGCTCGACAATGCGAACTTGGTATTTAAATTCGAGATTTATTAAAAACCCATTCACGAGATCTTCAGCAAGAATACATTTGCATTTCCAAAAGCAATCGATTTTTTTTTTAAACAAATCACATTAATTTCCATTTCTGATGCGGCTCTGTGAAGTACGAATTCTTGATCTCAAACTATCGAGTTTATACAGTATGTCCCTTGAATGTTTTCCAGTAGTTTATTGAAAACACTTTAGCAAGCCCATTCTTAAAGAGAAGACATCATTTCTTCAGCTAATGAGAATATATAAGCAGCAATGCTGTTGGTCCCTTTGCTTTGATTGGCTGGAGGTGAGAGTTCTGTTGAGAGGGCGGATGTAAATGAGAGGAAGTGGTCGTGAAGGAGCCACTTCCCAAGAAACTTAAGCAGAGCAACGTAACCTCGGACGCCGTCGACCATCTGGGAATGTTCGTCTTCGAAGAGGTGTGGAAAAGCTCGAACAGGGTAGAGGATGGTGTGGGCGAGATGGTGGTCAAAGGAGGCGTAACATGAGGCCCACACATCCCCGACGAACAATGTCCCCGCTTCCGTTAGAGGAACGTAAGCACCTGAAATTTAAAACCAGTTCTTTTTATAAATAATGAAAAAAATTATATCATTTTGCAATAATAATAATAATTAAGATAAATATACATGGTAATTCAATAAAGACCTCAGCTGAATTTTTTCACAAGCAATCTTTTGAAGATGTAAACATGTTGCATGCTTTATTTATTTAGAGGTAGCAACAGCGTTCACGCATCCATCTTAACCTAATATAAGAGCTACTCCAATTTGGAATAACTATTCGAGCTTTAAAATTTTCTGACCTGAGTGACAGAAAGGTTCTAAGATGGATGGTAATAACTTAAATATGTATTCCTTCTGATTTAGGACTGATGTAGAAGAAAAGAAGGACGAGTCACAAAACCTTGGAATAAAACGAAATTGGACACAAAGCGGTAAGACCCTGAAAAAAGCTAACATTTCGGTTCGAGACTATTTTTTGTCAAACACTACTTTTATTTTTTGTTTTGACAAACGATAGTCCTTATCCAAATCGTCAGGTTTTTTTTGCGTCTTACCACTCTGTCCAAATCTAGTTTCTGGAGTAATTCAAGTAGTAAATTGGGAACGTTGTTTTATTCAGTATTTTCACATTTTTTCATTTTTTCACCATTTCAAACTAATTTGAGATCTTATGTAGATGATATTGTTTGATTCTAGTAAGTGGAATAGATGATTTAAAGCAAGCTTTTTCTATTATACGAGAAAAATTGCACACTATTTCTGAATGGTGTTCACAACGTAATATACGTTTTTACGTAATATGCGGATTTTGTCTTCTTCAATGCTAATGTCTGGACGTTGTGTCGAGTTATTTATAACTGATTTGTAGAGGTATAAGATTCAATTGATAGGTTCAATAGGAGAGTTAGGATTCAAACAAATCTCATTATCATATGATTAGACGGTAATCTTAGGTTGAGTAACTTCATGAATCTCCAAAAAATTCAATGATTGAGAACATCGCTGGTACCTTGGCATAAATTTACGATATTCGTGGTATTTAGTACTCTATAGGTTCGGTACACATCGGGTAGGTTGCCCAATTCGCCTTATTTTGAGCAGTTTCATTAATTCATTCTTTGTCATAAATTTGACCAAAGGTGCATGATGTATTACATAGTGTCAAGAGCACATAAAGTTGTATAAAAGTTGTACACTGAGAGCTTCTTAATTCTTTTAGAATATTTAATTGGTTGTTTAATATTCAGATTTTAAGGTTATTTCGTTAAAAATAAAGTCCACATTCATTTTGGTAAAAATTAGGTTGTCGATAATATCTGCGGCTTGTATCCCGTTGTCATTAATACTTGGCGCCTCACTTTTGCTCTGTATAAAGCTCTATAAATATAGCTAAAGCTGTAAAAAGTTCTAGATAGAGCTATATATATAAAGCTTCAGCTTTGTATAAAGTTCTAGATAGATAAAGTATGGACACTCTCTTGGCGGCAGTCATTTTTATGCAAAGAGAGCATGCAGCAAAAGGTTGCAACTTGTAAGATCTTTCGTTTTTTCATGCATTTTTTATGTTATTTTTATTGCAATTTGGGATCATTATTTAGTTATGTTGGACTATTGCACATATTAATAATGCTGGCTATAACTTATTTTTAATTATTTCATATTTGCAAGGTATATTTATAAATAAAGAATAAAAATTAAATTTAAAACATACATTTGCTTCTCGACTTTAGTAGAAACTTTTTAAAATAAGGAAATTAATTTATAATGGAAGTGGAATTTGGATGAACAATTTTTTATAATAATTTTTTCTTTTGAAAATAATGACTGACAGAAAAAATTTTGATAACATTTCTTCAAGACATCAATTTGTAAATATTTTGTTTGTAATCAGCTGTATGTTGAAAACACCGATAATTTATTGTTCTTAGGTTATTAGGATAGTTATTTTTAGGAGACTACTTGTGTGAAATTAACAGTTCATGACTTACCCAGTGTGAGCAGCCATAATGCAATATTTCCTCGATGGATGGATGTTTCACTTATGCTGTACATGTATATGATTTATTTTTGCCCATTTGATATTACTAATAATTGTTTTCCATCATTCATTATTTCCAAAAGAAAAAAATTTTCATTAAAAAATCGTTCATCCAAATTCCACTTTCTTTATAAATTAATTTCCTTATTTTAAAAATTTAAAGCAAATATATGTTTAAATTTAATTATCATTCATATACCTCAACTGTATCCTATATTAAACAATAAAAAGCAAAAAAAAAATGCTACAAAAAATATTAAACTACACCAAAGCAAAAAGAAATGCTAATAATTTACAGGTTTAATTTTTTTTGTTTAAAAATAACAATATTTTTAATTTTATAGAACAATTCAGATGATAATAAATAGATATTTGGTTATAAGCTCATGTTTGATAAGGAAATACACATTTTTAAATTAGTTGCAAATTGTTTTTAATTTTTCACCTTACATGTTTTATAGCATTTCTCATACATTTCTCATAATTCATGCGTTTCTAAATTAAATATATTTTAAATAACAGTTCTGTAGAGCCATTGCAATGAACAAACATTTTAATACTTAATGTTTAAAATCTATAATAAACAACATAAAATGCCATACAAAAAATTATTGAAAATATGAAATACAACATTACAAAACAATCATGTAATATTAATGCAACGTTATACAGGGTGTCCAAAAAAGTCTGGTAACATGACAGATATCTCAAAGCTACCAAGTAGGCGACATCTGATGAGTGTGGTTTATAGGTAACAGGGGGAGGGGGGGGGGATTCAGTGCCGCACTCAAATTTGACCTTGACCCCAAATTTAAGCTCATCCATTTGCTAACTTGAAAACTATTAATGACAGAAGAAGATTTCCGATTGCTACCCTGTAGAGCAACACCACATTAGTCTTAAAAACAATTTTTAATCACACCCTTCCCCTTGAAAGATTTTGAGAAAATGGGCGAAAAAGAATCACTCTAGGTCAGGTTGAGCTGGCCAGGTTGGCTGAGGATTATAATACATTTGAATTGCAGTGAAGCACACCGTTGGGAAGGGAAGGGGAAGCACACTCTTGAGTAAGTTTATTCAAGACAAGTTTATATTTCAAGTCTATATTCAGATAGGGACTATAGATTTTACATGAAAATTGTGCTCAGTATATCTAAAATATCGTATGCATCCTAGCAGCATAACGATTTTAAAAATAATAAATGATTCATGTAATGTAAAATTCATTTCCATTTTTTATTCACTGTCATTTATATACTACAACAAATGTTATTGCATTTGCTTCGCAGAGCTCGTTGATCCAGTTGCCACACTTGTTTTTGCCTGGTTCTAAGCATCAAATTGCTCTTATGTTCGTTTCGCTTTCCTGAAGGAATCGCAAATAATCTGCCTTTAATAGCCCCTCAGCATTCGACAGCACAATATCCTGTCATTTTATTTTAGGAAAGAAAAAGAAACATGGGAAAAAACACGTTGGTAAAGCAAAAACTTCATTACAAGCTAGCTTGACGCCTGCCTGAGCTTACTCTTCTTTGCACAAAAAATGGCGACGCATGATCACGTGACTTGGCTGAGCCAATAATTACGCTGCTTTGTCGGCAAATGACGGGGAAAAGAGTGACTATACTTTATCTATCTAGAACTTTAGCTCTGTAAAGCACTGTACTAGATTTACAGACACGCTAACTCAAAGTGATTGCACTGTTATGCAAAAGAAGAATAATAATAATAAATAATAAAATAAAAAACTTTTTATGCTCTGCTCAAAATTTTTATTTGGAGGTTTTTTGAGGGTGCTTAATACTGAAACTGAATCCAGAAACATTCTATCAGCACTGACCTATATAAATAACTGGATGGCGCATCCGGCGAAAAACTTGACGCCACTATCCGCCATCTTAGTAGGGGCAAGAAATCGCATTGTGTGTGCAACGTTTGTTTGATTAATTCTGATTTTTAATGCCAGAAACAGGGCATTGTAAAGGTAAACAAAGTAAATTTGACAATTGGTCAAAGTAAAATGTTAATTAATTAAAAATAAGCTTTTAAATACTTTAAATCAAATTTTTAATGAATGTAAGGTTTGATTAAGCAGTCTGAGTTTCGTAAATATTATTTACTCTATACTCTGCCAAACCAAAAAGATAATATTTAATTATATTAGTAAAAGTTTTAATTTAATTTCCTCATCAAATTAATTATATTGGAATAATCTTGAATAAAAATGTCACAAAAAAGTTTAAACCACCATGGTTTAAACTATTGCCCCTACCAATATGGCGTCCAGCGGCGTCACCTTTTTTAATCCTCCTAATGATGCGCCTTCCAGTTATTTATATACGTCAGTGTCTATCACCCACCAGTTTTGAGAGAAATAAGATTTTATTTATTTATTTAAAAATTGACAGTAACACTGAGTAAATCTAATTTTATTTACTTTAACTTATCAAACAGTGATTAGAATGTTCATTAACAGTACAAATACTCGTAATGATGGACAATTAAGTAGGAAAAAAGTAGAAAAATTTGTGTCATTTTTTAACGAGTCGTCTTTTTCCTTTTGTATACTTTATTGGGATGTCTTTCGACGAAGCGTCCAGCAGTAATTCGTTCCATTTTCCCTGAATCTCCTCTCCATTTCAGAAATACCTTTATGAAACCTTCACCTGCTGATCAAATACGGTTTTGAGGGAAGAAATCCAAGTTGGAATGCCGGAAGTGGATTTTGAGAGAGATGTTGCATTTAAAGGCTTGATAAGCGTTCAGCAATTCTTCTGCAAACTAGAGAACTTGACATAACGGATCTGCACTTTCAGGTTCAAAGGGTAAAGAAGTGAAAGTAGTGTACTCTTTATCGCAATGTGCTCAAAATTTCTCGATAGCGGATAATTAGGACAATAGTGACGCGATAAGGAATCTCCAAAGTCAAAGCTATGCCAAAAGTAGATGTGTCGTATAGTGTGCGGCCATTATCATCCACTATAGTTTTTTTTCTGAATCCAGGAGAAACAATCACGTCTGTCTCTTATGAATGTGTGTAATTCGTGATAATTTCTACAATCACGAAAGCAACGGGCATGAGACTTTCCTGGGAAAGGTTTTTAAATACATTACTTTACAATGGATTTCCATGCTTCGTTCCAGTAAAACGAGTGAAAAATCTCACCATTTTCCTCTTTATATCTGAGGTCGTTAGCTCGAATCCAGGCTCGGAGCATAATTTTTCTCCTTTCGTTTGTATAATGTTTCATAGATATCTGATGTAATATCACTTTCAAGTATATGCTCGAGTCATCTCGAATTTGGTTTTTTTCTGAGAATAGGGTGAATAGGGTTTTTAACGGGTTTTAATGATTTGCAGAGGGTTGCACGGGTTTTATGAGAGCAAAAAATATTTTGGCTATAACTACTTTTACTATACACATTCCCACAAAAACCTTGTTTTTTAAAAGCACATATAATATGTAACCTACTCATTCAGTATATATTTAAAAATCTATATGAAATTTAGAGGTTTTGTCAAAAAGAAACTTTTAATCATATTTTTAGAAGAGGAAACTGATAATGAACTTGAAATTCTTGTTTTTAAGTTTTGAAATATTTTTCACCTAAAAACCTTTTCAATGGCAAGATTTTGCATAAATAACACTAAAAAAAATTAAAATGACTTATTTCCAAATTAATATTATTACTAATTTAAATTAGTGATTTTTATGAATACTGATTAAATAACTAATTATTAATGAATTAGAAATTTAAGGTTTTAATATACAAATATTAAACCTTTTCGAATCTCCCGGATTATCGATGAAACTTTTGTTATTTCTCCTTTCCTTTTCTCGTTACCTGGAGACGTTAATAAATGGTCCCCTACAATGATGTCACCTGCAAACCTTTATTTAAAAAAATAATTTATTCAAATTTATTCTCAAGAAATCAAAAATTATTTTCTGGTTAAATTGTTGATGACTTACTTTGGTAAGAAAGTGGTTCCATTTTTGTCCTGGATCACTTTGAATATGACGTGGTTTTCAGATAATCGTATCTCACGCTTGTTCTCTGTCTCTATAGCTAAGTAAGTGGCCTCAACCGAAGGCCTTCGATCAAGAAATGCCAGTACTGGTGTATAGGACAACGTACCATCTTCCTTGGCTAAGTAACACATATTAAAGAACATTAAAGTAGCCAACTTTAAAGCACAATGTTTAAAGTTACATGTCGTTTTGCTTTGGTAAATGCAGTTTTATTTACAAAGCTTGTAAAGAAGGTACGCCCAAAAATATAAAACCACTAATATAATTAATTATAAATAACTCTTATATATTTCAAGATAAATAATACATAACAATCTGAACAAGCTCTAAAAACAATGTAAAAATTATAATTAGAAAAAAATAAAACTGAAATTAATCAAATTTTCACTGTCCAAATATTATAAAACTACACAACCTTTATAGCCCGTCTTGGCATGGTCTCAAGAAGTCCTTTGAAGGATGTATCATCTAATTTTTTCACTCGTCAGCAACAGACTTCTTTAAATCTTCCACATTTGAATATTCCTTTCCGCCTGTAAATTGCTCGAAGCACAGCATATTAATTAGATCTGGATATTGGTGGCCAGTTCATTACTTTCACTTTTTTTAGTTGAAACTACTCCTGTGTACCCTTTGCATTTGTACTATGGAAGCGTTATCTTTTTGGAACTCTCATTGTCTTTTCCAATGGGAACAAGTACTGTTCGGCATTTCCTGATATTTCACTATATTCACTGTCCATCAATGAAAACTAATTTTGACTTTCCATAAAATCCAAATGCACCCCACACCATCAGGCTGCCAACATCTTGTTGCCTTTTTGAGTAGACTTGCTCATCTTTTCGGATATCATGCCAGTAGAAATGACATCCGCCTGGCCCGTCGAAGTTGAACTTCTTTTCATGGTCCACACAACATTCTAATAATTTTTCCGTATGAACTTTTTCTCTTGCCTACACCAGTCTCTCATTATTATGGCAAGATTTCAGAATAGATCGTGGCTTCCTCTTAAATTGCAGATTGCCAGACTGAAGCACCACATTAGCAATTGTAAATTTGCACTCAAGTATGTATTTCCGGAGACCTCTCAAGAGATCGCAAAGAAGCATTATTTACGCTTATTTCATTGTTTAATTGATCGCCCAAACCTTGTTTATCACATTGTGTGATCTAGCCAATGTTTTTACAGATTGTCCTGGATCACGAAAAGCACGAATTTGACTTTTTCAAACTTCAAACTCTGAGAGACGTTTTGCCTTGTTATAATATTTCATCATAATATTTATCAACAACCTGAATGAGACAAACTATTGCAATGAAATAAAAACTGCATAAAAACTTCTGTTAATGTTTGGTTAGATCCATATTTTCGATTTAGAAAGTATTAGCTTATGCGGTTTTATAATTTTTTGATCCGTGAAATTTGATTTTTTCAGTTTATTTTTTTTTCTGATTATTATTTTTGCATTTTTTAGAACATGTTCAGATTATCATGCGTTAACAATAAATTGTTATTTATTTATGTTAAAATATATAGGAGTTATTTACAGATATAGGAGTGGTTTTATATTGTTTGGACGAACCTTACATTAAAAGTTTAAATTTACCTGTCAGTACTTTATGTCCTAGTCGCAATTCTGATATTGGTATCGTCTCTCCCGAATCTAATTGAACAGTCGCATCACTTGGGAAACACGTGTTGTCTAAACACTTGCAACAGAAATGTTCCCTATAAACACGACTGTAACAATAGCAGTTCATGTCACCTTCGCATTGCAATTTATGTTGACTTCGCCGATTCTGTCAAAATAAGTTTATTTTCGGAAGTGCGTTTAAAACCTTCAACTTTCATAGGAAAAAAATTATTAAGCATTATAATAGTGGTATAATTTTTTTAAATTTAAAATAATTTCTTTCATGTTTTGACTCACTCTGTAAACTTTATGATGCTGTCGTTGTATGTGATCCATTCGCATTCCTAAAGAATATAAAAAATAATAAATAAATAATTCGGGAAATTCAGTGTTGGATTAAATTAAGTTCCATGTTAAAGAGATCCGTTCACTTCTTAAGCTCTACAAGATTTAAAGAACTATAAACATTATTTACTGTTTTAAAAGAACGGCTTGGGGTTTGAGATGTGCTTCTTTATCAACAAATCAATAAAAATTACTCTTCCAGAAAATTCACGCGATAAGAACATCTTTGAAGCTCGCGTTGCATTCTATAATCATTTAAAAGCGAATTCCATTTCCTGAACTACAAATTGAATATCAATATCTATAAAGCTTTCTGATCATTTATACTATTTTGAAAACACCAGAAATAAATGTTCTCTTCTCTCTGTATAGCGAACATCTTTCGTAGTGATGAAAACAGCATCTCGCTTTTAGAGAATGCAGCTAAACCTATTTTCCAGTACAAAAATGACGCGTAATATAATTACCTCGATAATCAGAGAGCTCTTTTAAAAGGTCCTTAAAGCTGAGCTCGTTTTCGTTCTCTATGGAAGAGTCGAATTCCGGATAGAAAACCTCCTCGGACCCGATGAAATCGACGGCGAACACAGCCACTAGCCATGACCATCGCACTGACGCCATCTTAACCCGTAGGACTCTCCTCTACCAATATCGACCGTGAATTTCATTACCCATCCTCCCTAACCCCTTTGCACATTACTAGTAATTCTCGTATGATTTAAATTTACTATAAAATAAAACGTATTTTTTGACTAAAAAAGAAATCATTTTGAACATTGATAAAAGTCCATTTCAGAATACTTGAACTTTATTTGTTTAGAATATTTTCGTTTATTAATTTAGAAAATGAATACCTATATTAAAAGCGCAAGAATGATTTGGCTTGTAATCGAAAAAATTTATAAAGTTTTACTACAACACTTACTTAAAGTTACATTCTCTTTCACTAAATAACGAAACAAGAAGGAAGCTTTTCGTAGAACCGACTAGTGTGCATTATTAATTCAAATAGCTTTTATGTGTTTCTAAATCCTGCATTTACATTCATTTTTGCTCTATCTCCTGATGTTTATAGTTTGAATTTTAATTTGAATTGTAATCGGTTATTAAACTTGTATGTATTAACATATGGGAAAAGGCTTCAACTGAGATTTTTACTTTTTTTCGTGAAATAAAATAGTAATAAAATTGTTTCCTATGAATATGCCCATGTTCTTCTTGTGAGTATACGACAGTGCATGCGCTGTTGCTTAAATATGTCGTTACTGTATAATTAAATATGATATTCAGTAAAACGTAAACACGTTGAGTAATTTGATATTTTTTTTTTCTCTTGCCAGATGAAAGAAACTTAGAACGGGACAACATGGTACAAGCGCTGGAACAGAGAATTATGAGGCATCTCTGCTTCTATTACGGCTCTTTGGAAAGTTTACTGAAAATACATAGCCCCTTAATCGATCAAATTTGCACGTATCTACGTGCATTAGTTTCAGAAACAGATGCTCTTCTCAGATATCTTGCTTTGGGGATACCTGAAAGATTCCGCATATCTATGGTTATCTCACAGCGCTGAGGAAGTTATCTCCTTCCTCCCAGTACATATCCAGATTGGGCAAATGGTAAGTTGAATTTAGATTTTTTTTATTATACAGGGTATTCAAAATGATCTTTACAACTTTGATCACGTATATTTCAGAAATGGGATTAGGTAGAAAGGTGCGGTTTGCGGCATTATGTTCACACACACCTAAAGTTTTAATAGCCATTTAAGAGAGTTCAATGTGTGCGCAACCTGTAGCACGCAGAGTATCTAAGCGATATTCCAGTTCATCCCATGTTCCAACATGTCCAGATAAACAGTCGAGGATATTGACACCTCTGCAAAGTAAAACTGTCCCACCACACGGTCATGAAGCAGACCACACAATGCGTTTGTCTTTGGACTTTCGCGCACAATTTCCATGCTAAAGTGGAGGTTCTCAGAGCCCCAGATCCTCACATTGTGTCGGTTTACCTTCCCGGACATATGAAAGCAAGCTTCGTCCATGAACATCACCTTCTTCAGATGCAAAAACAAAAATAAACAACAAAAACTTACCTGTGTGTGAACTTTATGCTGCAAGCCCGCACTTTTCTACCTATCCCCATTTCCGAAATATACGTAATCAAAGTTGTAAAGATCATTTTGGAACACCCTGACGTCAAATAAAACTCGGGTATGGTCTCCCGGCATATTTCATAGTTTCAGTTTTGCTGTATTATATCAATTATGATATTAAGTTAATTGGGATACTTGAAAAAAAATTTTCGAACGTTTATCTGTTAGATGTCGTTTAGATTTTTCTCATAGATTTTGAAACTGACACTCGTTTCTACAAAATGAAAGGATCTGAAAACACTTATTCAGTTGTTAAATAAGTGTAGTAATAAAGAGCAATTACCAAATTATTTTTTTTTTGTTTTGTTTTATTATGTGCTTGAAAGGGTTAAAAGGAAACCTTCTTTCACTTCACATAGAAAATAAAGTAATCCAGAGCATTACAAAAGGAGCTTTATACTTTAAAGAAATATATTTAATTACGCAGGGAATTTTTAAAATGTCATAATATAAGGGGGAACTTTGATGTCAATATTTATCAGTCGATGCGAGCGCATTCAGGAAACGCTCAAGATAACTAATTTCGCAGATGTAATAGGAGCTCGTATGCGCCTTTTATACGGAAAACATACATCTGCCAAAAAAAATTTAAAGACAACTTTCACACTCACTTATCCATAAGGATTCTTCCAATAGGTTTACAATATTTTCGTATTACGAGACTTCAGTACAGATTGATTCTGTTCACCATTCCCTTATGTGTTTGTTGCCTTGCAACAATTTAGGGAATGCTACGTTCGAAGTTCACAAAAATCCCCTAGACCATACCTTTTTGACGAGTGTTAAGAAAATATTTGCACTTGAAAGCGTGTAAATTTTCCAATTCCTATATCATTCTCTACGCATTCACATACAGCAAGATCACCTTCATCATATTGGAGAAGAGCATAAAATTCTTAGCGATTGATCAAACGGAACCAATAGCATGGAAACTTTTATTCATATTTTTAAATGAATAAATCAATAAAATGATTGCCTTTTTTTGGTGTACAAAGTTTATTAAAAACAACAAAAAATTGGTTTAAAAGCATAACATTTCAAATCTTAGTCAATTGATATTATTCTAATTGGATCCAGATAAAGCAATAGCTCTAAATAACTGCTTAGAAAACTAGGGCGGACTGCGACTCGCGAATCGCTTTCTTGACCAATAATTTAGAGCGAACCGTTATTGATTGTTAAGAAAATGACTAACTAAATTCTTTAAATTGATATTAATTTTTATTGTTGAAACAATTTCATTTTAAACTGCGTAATTCGGCAAGTTCCACGCCTAACCTTCCACGATGCATGGTTGTTGATATCAATCAACCGCGGCTTTGCAAATGCCGGTTCGATCAATAAACCGTTGATGGTCTTCACTCGTGAAAATGCCACGTACGATAAGCCAAGTCCAAATTCTGAATCACCAATGTCTATGACTGCTTTATCAACAGTGATTCCTTGTGCTTTGTGTCTGGTGATTGCATAGGCTAACTTAAGCGGAAATTGCTTACGCGTACAAGATACTCCTCCTTTTTTGAAGCCAACGGCGATCGGTAAAATGGTAACTGCTTCATTGGTTAATGTTGGTCCAGTATATGTTGCGTATTTGACGAGAATGCACATCGGCAGTTCATTCAAGTGGTTGCGAGTTTCAGTTGGCGAGTAGAAAATGTCGACAACCACACCAAAAAGATATTGTGATTACGCTGTGATTACAGCACTTAGAATTACAATATATACCTCAAAATGCAGATTCAATATTCAAGAATGCAATGAAATCGAAAAAATATCGTTAAAAGTTCTAAGAACTTCGAAATTTGGCCTTAAAAATCGAATGTGCAGAGCAAAATTTGCGAAGGGCTTCGCCGTATTTTGTATGTCAAAAATTCTATTTGCACGCGCAATGTTTGTTTACGTTTTTCTCAATGCATTCCTATGGGAACAATTGAAGGGCGATTATTCCTCGATGGTAGGTCGGATTTGAAAAATTTTTTTTTCTTGACCATCACCATGGTCATGCGCATGCACGTGCAAATTTTCATTGTTGTGACTATTACGTGTCAAAAGTTTTATGCGGTCATCGAATTATACTTGTCGACTGTTAACAGAGCTTCGCTTACGCTTCGCTCTAAAAAAACAGGTGATAAAAGTTCTAAGAACTCGATAAAATGGTCTCAAAAATCGATGGTGCAGAAAAAAATTTGCGAAGGGCTTCGCCATATTTTCTATGTTGAAAAATCTATTAGCGCGTGCAATTGTTTGTTTACATTTTTTTCAATGCATTTCAATGGGAACAGCTAAATGGTGATTATTCCTCGATGGCTGAACCGATTTTTAAAATTTTTATTTAGTGACCATCAGGATGGTCATGTCCAGCTGGTGCAAAATTTCATTTGTCTATGTTCTCTGGTTCAAAAGTTTTATGCGCACAAAGAATTTTGATTTTCGCCTGATAACAGAGCTTCGCTCTAATTAAGCTT
>JAHWFO010011683.1:26438-39561 GCA_023313115.1 Rhysida immarginata
ATGTAATAAAATCAGTAACACATGTATATTTTCATACTGAATTCTATTTAAATTTCCTTTTGAATTTTTCATATTAAAATAGTCAATTAGATTTTTATTATTATTATTCAGAAATATCAGCTCCTCCTCCCTTCGTACAAAATTTCTTTGTATATTTTGTAAAATAAAAAATGATATCATTAGGAAGATCAACTGTCAATACGAAAACTTATTATAATATACGTGATATTTGATAAAATTACTGTATATTCGAAATTTACTATTACGGCTCGTAGTTTGCAGTATAGATTGCTTTTATTAAAAAAACTGGTTTTAATAATGATTTAGATAAGTCATTCGATGTAGAATGACTTAACAGAAAAATTAAAATATGATCACTTATTTATTCCTGGCGCGCTAGTCGAGAGGCGCACAGAAACCAAGTCCAAATAGCTGAGGGATCACGGTTGCGGCGATCCGCTGCCGTGGGGAAGTAAGAAGTTACAACAAAAATTGGCGTTTTCTATGGTAAGTGAGGGCCGTTGTACAGGCAGTGGTTTCGAATTGCTAGTTCACCAGTCCGAACGCAAGGAACGCTAGTTTTTCCGCATTTCAAAAAAAGTGCTGAACTTCGCTTCCCGTTCTCCCTATTCCCTGACCATATTATATCTATAGACCGTGCTTGAAACAAAATAATAAAGTAATAATAAAGGTAACAATGTGCATGTTGTGATTGATTGTTTAGGAGTGAGGATCGTTGATTGTGTTACGAGCTATTTTTTAAAAGTAATGCCCACTTATTATTTATATCAGTTGATGGTTTGGTCAATTTTTTTAATCATTTGAAATGATATTGATGGTATCTCTTATTAATCTTTTTTTGTATTGTTTTCTTTCTCAATAATTTTTGTCTTGTTTCTGCTGTTATTCATCTGAGATTCATCTGACCACTACTAGACCTTTTCTCCACTTGCTTCCTTCCACTAGATCAAATTTGTCTTCACCTTCTTATGACTATTTTTTGCCACCACCTTCTTCTTCTGTGCTTCACCTGTACATCATCTGACTTACACAAGACCTTCACCTTCAGTCTACCCTCTATTAGATCAGAAATTGGTGACTTCAGTATTTGTATTTTTTTTTTATTTTCTATTTTTATTTCTTGCTTTCTCTAATTAAAACGGAGTTTACTTTCTTAGTTATTTAATTATCTAATCACTCATTCCTTTTGGGCTTTATACTTTTTCTACATAATTACCATCTTTATCAAATACTTGCATCATCGAAAAAATGAAGAGATGCCACTGTGAAAGAAAATTTGAAAAGTGATAATTCGGGAGGCACATTAAGTCGTTTTGTGTGATCGTCATCAGCGTTTTATGTCCGCTGTGAGATTTTGCAATGTCATAAAACAAACGGATCCCTCATGACGTTTGTTTTTGTTTTAATACACTACTGTTTATAAAAATCGCAACACCCTGATGGAATGGTCTAATCCATATGCAATTTGCAATATTTGCATACAATGGGTCAGAGTATAAATGATTAGATTTTCAGAGTAATTGCTTGAAAGAACACCATGCCTCGACGACGACGAAGGGTACCATATCAACAGCTGACAGACTTTGAAAGAGGACGCATAATTGGTCTGCGTGAAGCGGGATGGTCGTATCGTGACATTGCTGCTCGTGTAGGACGTAATGCAACGACAATTATGCGCAGTGGAGCGAAGAGAACAGGGCACACCGAAGACCAGGCTCAGGAAGACCCAGCACGGCGACACCGCGAGATGACAGACACCTCTATCGCATGTGTGTAGCAGATCGTACAGCCACTTCCACAGTGTTAGCACAACAGTGGGGTGCTACAGTAGGCAGGACAATGTCTGCTAGCACTGTACGACGCCGTTTGATTTCCAGAGGATTGATGGCACAAGTACCATTGTTGCGGATTCCTTTGACTCAAAACCACCGGCGCCTCAGGTTGCAATGGGCCCATCAACACCAAATGTGGCAAGCTGAATGGCAACAAGTTGTGTTTTCGGATGAGTCAAAGGTTTAACTTGCAGCACCATGACGGCAGGATACGAGTCAGAAGACATCGTGGCGAGCGCGACCTTCCAGAATGCATCCTGCAGCGTCATTCAGGACAAACGCCAGGGGTGATGGTGTGGGGTGCAATCAGTTACCATGGCCGTTCCCGTCTGATCAGAATCCATGGCAATCTGAACAGTGACCGGTACATCAGGGAAGTTGTGCAACCCGAGGTCATCCCCTTCCTGCAGAACCTTCCAGGCGCTGTATTCCAACAGGACAATGCCCGACCGCATGTGGCCAGAAATGTCCTCGCCTTTTACCAAGCACATCAGACGCCCTTGTTCCCCTGGCCTGCTCGTTCACCATACATGTCCCCAATCGAAAATGTGTGGGACAGGGTTGCTCATCGATTGGCTCGTCAGACTCCTGCAGCAGTAACTGTGGATGAACTGTATACCCGTGTAGACAGAGCATGGCAGGACATTCCCAGGCCCTTATTCAGAGCTTGTTTGACTCAATGCCACGACGTTTAGAGGCTGTAATTGCATCCCACGGTGGTTTCACCCGATACTAATGTGACAATAAAACGCATTGTATTGACCTGAAAATCTAATGGTTTCTTTTCTGACCCATGATATGCAAATGCTCCCAATTTAATGCAGATTGGGCTATTCCATCGGGGTGTTGCGATTTTTATAAACAGTAGTGTAGATATGAGAGTCCATTTTAAGTCGAAAGGTTAATAGAAGAATCCCCTGAATTACACGAATGTTTTGAGAATTTTCCTTCGAATCGCCCTCACAAAAGTCACGAAGTTATTCTCATGTAATAAGCTATTCAACGTTTTCTTCTTGTATGCATGTGTTATGTATAGGGGGACTAATAATCTGGAAACACAGGAAATTTTTTTCTAAGTATGACATGGTGACATATGTTGTCATTGTTCAATGAACCATTTTGATGCCATAGTGACTGCTGCGGACGATTTGACATTTATAGACGACACTCCACGATACAGATCTTAAGAAAAGAATTATCGGTACCTTCCAGCATTCGGCCAGATTTCCTTCGACGACTTCATATAAGAGGGTGAATATCATTGGAACATTGAAATCTACCATGGTATATCATTTCCCATAAATGGGAATCAATATTTTCTAAATTTTTGATTCGCGTATTATTTACCCTGAATTTAGCCAATCACATTACGAGAATTTCATAATTTTCTCTGAAGTTTTTGAAAAAATATAATGGATATTAAAATAAAAAAGTTCATGATCAATATACAGAGAAAATTCTCATTATGTTAAGAGCTCCATGAAAAAAAATTAACTTAGAACTAACTAATTCATAATTAGATTTAGAATTAAACTTGTTTAGTAAATGCCTTCAAATGCCTAAAAGCAAAAAAAAAATCCCAACAATTCTTTGTATTTTTATAGTCATAATGTGCTCGTGCATGAGACAAAGATGAAATCATTGTTGATGCTAAAATTGTTATCACTAAGTTTTATTTTTTATTTTACGCTATTCAAGATGTTCGATTGATTTTAACATAGCAAAATTTTTGATGGTACAGGAAGAAATGCACAGATCTTCCTGAATTATATCAGCAAAATTAAAATGTGACAGTAAGGTAAACGATTCAATCCATAAAATACTCAAAAAGTTGTGAAGATTCCGTTGATTTCATCATGAATCCTGAAATAGAGTTAGGGCAGCAGCCTAAAGTATATAAACCTAGAATTCGCCTACTGGGACCAAATTACAGCGAGCCGCTTGATGCTTTCTCTTTTTCAAAGCTTAATTCCAACCCCATCAAAATATTCCCTTACTTCATCACGTCCCCTACTATCGATGATTTCCCAAATCGTAGAATTCTCTGCAATAAAATCAGAACCAAAGATCAAGGCAGTAGAAATATGAGCATGCTTCTCAAGCCTGAGTTAAAAGAGCTATCTGATGAAGAAGAGCAAAGGCAAAAGAAAGACAAAAGCAAAAAAGTTCATCGCGCTCTGCCTTTATGTAAGCAACGTCTCCAGAGACATTTAGATAGTTCCAATATTAAACTCGTTATCCAACCGGACTGCCAAATAAGACCACCACCTAAACCGTATGTCTCCAGAGAACAATGCAACATCGATGATCATTATTACTCGCCTCTAACACCTAGCCAACTGCTGAAGCTGAGAGAGCAAGATAGCAGCAGAGTAAAGGCAGCTTTGACATATGAAAGCTCCTCAGAAAATATTCCAAAGAAGCCCCAGGACTTTCGATATTATCTCATCAACGGAAGGCTCGTCGTACCCAGACAGCAAAGTGAAAGTGAACTGGAAATATCGACAAGGAAACAAAAGGAAAAGCTCAAGCGGTACAAGAATCACCACTGGAAGTCATCTGTGTTTCCTTCAGTGCTAGAAACTAGTATATTGCCAACAAATCATCACAAACGCCAACTCAAAGATGTTCCCATCACCTCTCCTCGTCAGAAACGTCCACAAAAAATAAAAACTGTCGAAAATTTTAAGATTTGTTGCCCTATTACAGGTCGAGTTACGTACAACAAACCTGATTATCCATCCTCGACTATCTGCAATGCGAGTAGTTTGAGTGAATACTCTTGACATCGACAAATTCCTGATTTTGTGGTACCAAAAGTAAAAATTGCATTGAGGAGCATGCAATATCGTTTCCCATGTCTTTTCATATTAATTATGTGAACTGTGTGAATGAATGAACGCTGAAAATAATATAAATGAATATTGTATCTATTTGTGCTTAAAGAAATCTGTGTTACATAAAAAAATAACTCGTAAAATATCAATTCAAATGTTTCATTTGTACATAGTTTGATTGGTATTGTTAAAATTAAAGTTTCAAACATTGTTCTGGCTTATTATTGTTGCAGGTTGTAAAAAATTAGTTTTTTCTCGATTGTTAATATGTATTTAAATACAGAATAGCCCAACATAATTTAAGAGCTAATAACGGTTTTTTAATGAACAGATTATAATGAAAGTTCATATTGGCATAATGCGAAAATGTTCCCAATCATAAAATATGCAAATTTGGTTATGAGGATTTCTAAAGCGGGAATTTTAACTTATCAATCCAACAACCCTGTGTGACTTGAAAGACTCCATCAGATGAGTGATTGCTCAAATCTCACAGCCAATGGTGCAATTTGTTTTTTCCAATATCGTTAACAGTGTAAATTTGATGACAGAGGAGAAAGGTAGCCATATCCAGCAGATTATCCAATGAAAAATGTAAATCCCAAATATATATATTTGATTGTTAACATTTCTGCATTATGCCAATATGAAAACGTATTAAAATATCGGTTCATTAATAAAACCGTTATCAGCTCTCAAAGTGAGTGTTATTTTTGGGCCACCCTGTACTTTAAAAATAACTGAATAGTTCTGATTTACCTTTAAGCAGTTGTTGCCTTCGTAGCTTTAGTTCTTTTAATTTGTTTGTGGGTTTTTTTTCCAATGCAATTCATGCTGGGTGAGATTTTCTACATTTGAGCAAATTGAGCTATTTTTATAAATTGAAACTTTTAAAGTTTTAATTTTAGAAATTAAGAAGTTTGTGTACCCATTTTATATGTATTTGAAAACTTTATAATACATTATTTTACTTTTTAAAAGGATTAATTAATCATTAAGACAATGATTTTATTTTCTAGACAAATAGACGCATGGAAAGGCGATTGTGGTTTGATCAAAGGCACAAGTGAGAACGTGTTCCTAATTTAGTTATAAAGTAAATTCATTGTTCCTAATACACTTTGTACTGCATTATGATAAGTTATTAGAAAAACGTCCAATTACAGTATACATTATTTTTATTAATATCTATAGTTAATTTTCGTCCTTTCGGACATCTTCAGTAGTTTTGTATTAACTGAAATTCTTTGGAAACTAAGCAAAAATAAAATATTAAGAGAAATATGTAATTAAAAGCTGAATGTAAATAGAAAATAAGAAAAATGTAAATATGATTCAACAAAAGAAAATATAATATTGTTTATTAACAAAGGTAACAATGTAACCATCTAAAGTAAAACTATTGTCAAAAACCATTGTTAGCTATTTAAAAAATCCAAGGAATTTCAGTTAATACTACTGAAGATGTCCGAAAGGACGAAAGTTAACTATAGATGTTAATAAATATAATGTACTGTAATTGGACGTTTTTCTAATAACTTATTAGTTATAAAGTAAAAATAAATTTAAAAATCAAATATTATTTTATATTTGGATTATCAATGAAAATCTTATCGTAAGCTTTGATTAAAACTACCCTAATAAATGATGAAAGTTTTGATAAGGGATAACAATGTTTATTCTTCTTAGCTCGCATCATGTGCACTACATGATCAAAGGAGTTGGGACACCTGTTGCTCTACCGTAAAGCCGCATAAAGCTTCAATCAGTAGTGTGTAGAACCATCCCGAGCTGCTATCACTGCCTCAATCCTACATGGCATACTGTCCACAAGTTTACGGTATGTGTCCACAGATATTGACCTCCATTCCTCGAGGAGTATCGTGGTCAGTTCCTGGACAGATATAGGGCGAACCATCCTGGATCTCACACGTCGTTCCAATTCGTCCCAAAGATGCTCGATGGGGTTGACATCAGGACTCTGGGCGGGCCAATCCAGTTCTTAACCCGCATCTCGTCAAACCAGTCGGATATGGATCTTGCTTTGTGGCAAGGCGCATTGTCGTGCTGGAAGAGGAACGGGCCGTCACCGAAGTGTTCCCACAGCGCCGGAAGTGCCCCGTTATCCATAATGGTCCTATAGCCATCAGCATTGAGGTTTCCGTCCACCTTGATGAGCGGGCCCAGTCCAGTCCAGGAGAAACACCCCAGGTGTTCACAGGGGTATCCCAACTCCTTTGATCATATAGAGTATTCGAACATTCACATTTGTGATTTCTACGTACAATCGACAAAAATACAAAAATTAATAATATTTTTGTGTTTCATAGCGTTGGATATTTTACCATCTAAACTGAAAAAGGAAGATCCAATCACTTTCTTCGTTCAGGAAATAAGAAGGTAAATACTTAAAGCTTATGTTAAAAATATAAGAAAAGCCAGGAGTGATAAATCAAAGGAAAATGCATAAATCATTGAATTTGTGTATATTATTTTTAATCTTTATGTTATAAAAATAATAGTTTATTTTTTTTTTATTTTAACAGATCCTTGTCTTTTGATTTTTTAACAGAAGAAAACGTGGAAGGAATATTAGGATACAAATATATTCCCACTTCGAAACTCTTCGCCAATTCCGAAGACAACCCTTCCAATTATTGTTTTGAAACTTCTGAAAACACGCCAAGTGGACTAATGGACGAATCGTTAGTCTATGGCCAGTGGATGATTAATTATTTTTGAAAAATTATTAAACTGTTTATTAATTTCGTTATTAAATAATTCAATAAGTACATAATTTGGATTATTCTTTTCTTTCAGATGCCCCAATATTCGTCTCCTTTCCTCATTTCTATAAGGCCGATCCAAGCCTTCTTAATAGTGTTAATGGGCTTGATCCTGATCCTCAAAAACATGGCAGTGAAGTTGTAGTCGAGCCGGTAAAGAATATTTAATGATCATAATCTTTAACTATAATAGTCTAATATCAAAACTATCCTTTTGTTAATGTTGTTGTAGGATTCAGGAATACCTTTGAGTCTTCAAATAAATCTGCAGTATAATGTCTTTGTAAAAAATGACAGATTTGTTGAGTAAATATATCTGTTATAGTGTTTTGGTATTATGTAATATTTCTTATTCTGATATAAAATAAAATTTCATTTAAAAAAATTTTGTCAGCATTTTTAGGAACGTTCAAAGCACGTATTTTCCTGTGTTCTGGATATATCACGTAATGACCTGAACCTTTCTTATATTCAGTTAGCACTAATTTATTTTTGTTAACTTAATTATTATACTTTTCTTACATCTTCTAGGGTGCGTATATTGATGACAAAACCGCAAGAGAACTCAGAATCGCTACTGTCGTTGTGAAGAACCTCATCTACATTTCCCCTTTGGCGCTATTAATTCTGGGAGTTATTTTAATACTAACCATTTTCTGGGATATTTTCAAATGGCAGTTTAAGGTTAAGTATAATGAATGAGCGATTGCATGCTTTTCATAGTCTGCTTTACGAATATGTAATTTTTTTTTTAATTTTTCTTTATTTAGACTGAAAGTTCAGAATGCGTATCAATAGCAAATGCCCAAATGGAAAAATATCACTAGTTGTTGATTGAAGGTGAAAAGTGTTGCTTATAGATCCCTAAGTGAGGAACGGGAGAAAAAAATATTTTTAATAATATATTCGCCATGGAACATTTAAAAATTATTTTTATACATTTTGATGGTAGGCCAAGACATTAATTATAATGAAAAAATTATTTTTAAAATTTTAAAATACTATTTATTGAATTCTAAAATAATGTTTTTGAATTATGTAAAGTATATTTAAACTGTATAATATGTAACTTCGAAGTTATCTGAATATCATTATATGGTAATATTGCTGGCAAAGGTGTTCAAAAACTCTAAAATGCAATTCTTACCTAAAGATCTCTGGTTCTCATTGAATGTTATCATTGGCTGCTAGACGCATCACAAGTATGAAAATGGGCATTATGAGCCTATTTTGTTTAAAATAGGCTCATGTATCCTCGATTAAATTTAAGAAGTTCTCTGTTGGAAAATGTACCTTTTCAATAATTATTTAATGATTTTATATTTAAAGAATTTTATAAATTATAATTTATATAAGTTAGTGCTTCATTGTTATTTCATTTAAATAAATAAACTTTTTTTATAAAACATTTCTAGTGATATGTTGTCCTTCGTTAATCGTATTTCTACAATGGTCATCGAGCTTCCGCCATTTTCCATTGTTTTGAAAAGCTGAAGAAAAGAGATCGCGCCAGGTGCCGCATAGATCGCACTATGGCAACACTTAGACAGAAGACCTGTTAACGGAAACGTCATACATTGTTACATCATTAGTCGACCAAATTTAGGGTTATTATTGATAGAAATAGGATTAACAAAGGTCGACTAAGATGATGTAACAATGTATGGCTTTTTCGTTATCAGGCCTTATGTCTAGATGGTGTTGACCGATGATCTTTTATTCACATCATGGACTTCGTACGAAGAGACGTCACTTCCTTAGTGATTCGCCATCTTGGTTCCACACAGCCGTTGCTAGAAAGAGTTTAAATCATTTTCTCCTTTTGAAATTAATGTTGGGTCGTCATAAAAAACGTAGCAATAAAATATGATTTTATTGCAGACATTCTGATCGCTTATGTAGCCAAACTAGTCTCAGAATCAGTATATCCAATGCTTAGCAACGACGTGTGTGGAACCAAGATGGCGCGTTGCCAAGGGGTGGAGCTAACTGTTAGGTCACTCGTGCGAAGTTCGCAGCCCACGACATAGACAGGCCCTTGCGCGGAAAAGTGTCATGATCGTCTTAGTCCGAATAACAATGTAATCTTCATTGTTTCCAACAAACGAAAAATTGCTGATTGTTAAAATCCAAGATGGAAACAATGAAGGTTACATTGTTATTCGTACTAAGATGATCAGGTGACTTTTCCGTGCCAGGGCAACACCTAGAAAGAAAGCCTCTGCACTGAAACGTCATACATTGTTACATCATCATAAAAAGTCATCTTTAATCGCATTTCTACCAATAATAAGCCCTAAATTATGACTTCGTATCATGATGTAACAATGTATGACGTTTCCGCACTCAGGCTTTCTCTTTAGGTGGTGTTGGCCAGGGCAACACCTCCTAGAGATAGGTGTTGGCCAGGGCCTGTCTATCTCGTGGGCTACTTGCGAAGTCAAGAGAAAGCCTCTGCACGGAAACGTCATGCATTGTTACATCATCTAAATAGGGCATTGTTAATCGTATTTCTACCAATAAGCCCTAAATTTGCACTACTATGATGATGTAACAATGTATGACGGTTTCCGTGCAGAGGCTTTCGATTTAGGAGGTGTTGCTATGGCCGACCGTGAGGTCTTTCATTGAAACTGAAAATGAAACTTAAGTTTCTAGCTCCCGAAAGGGCGATGCTGTAGGTGCAGTTGGGCCGATTGTACATGCAGCGCCACTTTTCAATGGAGTTCCCGCCCTATCGAGAGCTAGAAACTTTAGCTTCATTTTCAGTGGAACTCGATGACTATTTATATCATGATTTCTACCAATAATAAGCCCTAAATTTGGACGACTTTTGCAAGTCTTGCTTTATAGGAGGCGTTGACTGACCCCTCAGTCGGTTTTTCCGTTGCCGAGATGAAGTTGCTGTGTATGTGCTTATTCTCAAATCACTTGTGCTACCGGAGAGCTAATACATGGCATACATTACTCACCAACGCTATAAAGAATCCAATTTCAGTTGTTAGATATTGTTGCAAATCAAATTAATAACTTTTCCTAACCTCCGACTATGTTTATTTTGATTCACACCTTAAGTTATGAACCTCATTTTAGCTTTTTTTTTTTTTTTTGCATTTATTAGCAAAAAATAAATAAATGAAATAAAAAAGTTACAAATCAGGTTAAAGACAAAAAAAAAAAATTCATTGCATAACCAAGTCTTCATATTTGTCTTTTTTCAATACGAAAAGAAATACACATTTCAAACCTTCAAAATTTTCGCACAGCCTAAGACAAGTGTATTCGGAACATGGATTATTCTCACGAAAATGGTACATTTGATGTTTCAATTTTTTTTTTCAAATTCTAACTTAAATTAATGTTAAATAATAGCTTATAGATTGAATTTATCTGAATTGTAAAATTTAATTAGCTCAACTTTAATTTAATTTAATTAGTGCTAATATGTGATTTTCATAGTTTTTTGATTGGTTATGGGAGATTCTGTGCACTCCGTTACACATCTATTTGTTGCATTAAATTATGTAAATTGGCTTTTTTTTACCAAACATTCTGTGCAACACAAAGAACATTTATTTTATACAGGGTGAGGCATTTATCTTGAGACAACTGAATATTTCGGAAAGTAAGCATTGTACGAAAAAATGTCCAAAATCATAAGTAAATTATTTCGCGGGGGAAATTCATTAGTTAAAAAATTACTCTCCCCCACCCTTGTTAGGGGGGCTGGGGGGAGGGGGTAACTTTGAAATATTAAATAGGAACCCCTATTTTAATGGTATGTTTAGATTGTACACAATATTAGAGAAATGTTTTATTCTTGGTGTTTTTTAATTGATCCAACCGTTTAGGAGATAGAGGCCCTGAAAGTGTGGAACTTTTATAGTGTTGAACCCAATTTTATCAAAGGTTCACTTTAAGTAATAACCACGGTGTAAGACGTAATAGGTGTGGAATCGCTGTATGTTTTCCCATTTAACCGAATGATGGCCTTAATGTACCACAGTTCACAGGCTCTCCGCTGCGCGTGCTGACACTTGCAGGGTGGAATCGTCGTGATGAAGACAAAAAGAGAGAGGTGGGTCTTATAGACATTCATATTCTACTTTTTAATGGTCTTTATGAATCCGAAGTCAGAATTTCAAAAATTCAATATTTTTTAAGTGCACAAGTAAACTTTTGGGGGCAGCACTCCTATGGAGACAGAGTCTATGCGTGTGTATTGTAAGCATAAACTTTCTTTTCAAAACACAAAGGTTCTCATGCAAGAACATCATATGTCTCAGAATATATATTGCAGAGAGGACTAATAAAAGAGTGGGCAATTAAGTCTACAAGAAGCTTTTCTAATAAAAATAAAAAAGTAATAATTAAGAAAATAATATTAAATTTCCTAATTTATATACAATTTCAGGAAATAAACTTTTTTTTAATCATTAATTTAAATGTAACTTAGTGGACATTAAAAAAAACTCAAATTAACTATTAGAGACAAAGAATGAGTCTTACCTTGCTTGTTGACTGTGGAAACCAAAAATGACTAAGCATGGAAGTTGTACTTTTTATTCATCTCAAAAGTGTTGCCAGATTCAATTTTAATTTATTATTTTATTTTTGAAACGGCTGTAACGTAGGGGACATTCCAATACATATAAAATTTATTGTTAAAATTATTTTTTATGCAAGAGATGCAATGTAATTGATAATTTACATAAGTATAGTATTTAAGCAATTTCTTAGATAATGTTTTAATTCTTAATAATTGATTTAAAAAGATTTGCCCCACTTGTTCTTAAGTGATTTATAAAAACCTTTTTTTTTAAGTCAAAACAATAAATACCTGATTATACAGAATTAAATGAAGAATAATTAAAAAAGTTTGTTTAATTGGTAGCATTTCTGAAATTTTCTGAAAAAAATTCAAAAGTATCGGAATGATATATACCATTTTCGTGAGAATGACCCACATACGAGATGACGTATTTTTGAAATAAAATTGTATTTACGAATTCTTTATAAAAATAAATAATATGTAATTTAATTTAATCTTCAAATGAAAATTTTGTGTAAATAAAATAGAATTAATATTAAATGCAAATAACTTATGATGAAAGGATGAATTTTATAACTTATTTTGCTGTTTTTTATGTTTGAGACGATCTTCATTACCTTTTAAAGTGTGACAGTTTTTCTCCGTATTTTTCTCCGATAAATACTCGTAATCCCTGGTCTAAATCCAGGTCAAGGTATTTTTCCTTTCGTTTTTCATCTTAACATTACTTACGTTGGAGCATCATCTTTAATACTTATTTATTACTTTGCCATCCTTAAGAGATTAGTAATCACTATCCAAGAGATCGTTCTGATTAAATTGACGACGAGAAACCATAAGTCCACAAAGGTAAGCGTTCAAAGTGCCTCAAAAATGTTTATTGTGGATTTGTGGTTTCTCATCGTTAGTTTAATCACATGATAGTCGAGCACACAGAACGATCTGTTCTCTAGTCAACACCATTTTCCTTAATCGCTCGCTGCTAGAAAGTGAAAACACTTTAAACGCTTACCTTTCGTAGCATATGTCTCACAAAACCATATATTCATTAGATTTCACAGAATAAACTTCTGAAATCGGTCCATCATTTTGACT
>JAHWFO010011683.1:63563-75496 GCA_023313115.1 Rhysida immarginata
TCCCTGGATTTGTAAACATCATTCTGCCAATATTTATAAAGCAGTTAGGAGCCTCGATGTATTTAATAGGTGAGTGTACTTAAAACTCCATAAGAAGCGGTACCATTATCTTTATAAGCATTGCAATATCTTAAATCACTTTTCTCTTAGGTTTAATGTCCCCCATATATGCAGGTACTAGTCTCATTCTCCTATTCTACAGCGATCTTCTTGTGAAGAAAATTGGACATTCGACAATTCTGTTCGTTGGCTTTTTGATGGGGGCGGTAAGATTGTTGGCAATCTCCATGATCTGGTAAGAACGTTTCTTCTTTAACTGTTGTTTAATAAATTTGATAATAAACAATAGCGTAATGATGACAATAAAAGAAGAAAAGAAAGCACTACTCCACATTTTATAACCGTTTATTTACTAACAAGGGAATCTCTCAAACATGTATGTCACAGATTTCCACCAAATTGAAATATGTTACTCAATTGAAGCTACAATAGATGCTTGCAAAATAAGAGCGTGCGGATTTTTGTTTCTTTCAAAATAAACCAGGAAAACTTAAAAATCTGAGCACACATATTCATACAAGGACTCCATTGTTAAAGCGGTGTATTAATGCGCTTAACGGAACTTCTTTCTTCCACTACTCACAGCAATAAGCACGAATCCAATTCAGATGAAATAGACAGCAGCAGATGGCAATTGAATGGCTTCTCAAATTTCTAAACAAACTTAGTTTTTAGAAATACATTATTACAATTAGCTAATTGCCTTCCAGTAAAAAATGTCTAGAGTAATTAATAACCATTTCCTTAATTTATTTCATTTTATTAAGTAATTCGGTAACCAAACACGGGGATGGCTTCATGTGCAAAGTCGAGTAATACGTTGCGTTAATGAGGGGGTATGTATCGCGGTGCTTTATAATTTTAAATAAAAATAGTATTCATAGATGCCTACCTCATCTTATAAATTATTTCGAGACGAATAATTGTACGGCAAAATTAAGGTTTTATGCTTAATAACAGTGCTCTAACTGCAATTCTTTATCGATCGCCGCTAACAAGTTCGCTTATCCTCTTTCCGCCATGTTTTTTAAACTCTGCGCACTTCCGGGGCGCTTCACTGCTGTGCAACGCTATCGCTTCCACGGTGTGCTTACGCGCAAAAAAAAGTGCATCGGAATACTATGTGGGGTTCCCTTGTGAGTTGCCCGACAGGTGTGATTGACTTTCCATGCAAAATCAAAGCGACAAGGCACAGTTTTTGTTCAAAAGGCTTGATAACTTTAGTAACCAAATATATGTTCCCTTTACTGTTAAACCTGTAAAAATTTGATAGAAACTGACATAGACAAGTAATTCCGAAGAAGTGATCTTTATCTTGAAAAATTACATAAACCCATTTGTTTTCCCATTGATATCTCACTGTGGTCGTTCATCGATGGTTCACTTAATTATTAATTATAAAAAATATTATATTTAGATCCATTTTCAAGAAACTGCTAGTTTTGATATTAGAGCATCCAAAATGTACTGTACACTTCGTTGCCAGTTGTGTTTATGCTTGCAACATCGGTGTATGCTTTCCAACATTCTCTAAATGTCACCGTCTGTCTAAGGTGATTTCATTAACGTTTCCATCGTTTTTGCGTCGCCTTAAATTTCTGCCCGCTATTTGTAAAGATCAACCAATTCTAAGCAATCCTTATACCCCGTCCGCACTGCAAAAAATAAGCTAGCCTAAGTTGATAAGCTAGCTTAAACTGCAGTGCGAACGATTCTAGCTTTTGTTGGGCTAGCCCAGATTCTGATAAGCTAGCTTATGATGGGCTAGATTTTTAAACTAGCTTATCCAGTTGAGCCACAAACGCACTGCATCATGGGATACGTTTTTCCCATGATTCCGTAGTTTTGGAGCATTTCGCTTGTTTGGCTTGACCAAGGTTATAAGATCGTGCTACTTTGTAATTTATATGGCTGCACCAACACCAATAAGTATAGAAAAAAACCGGAAAAAAAAGGAAAACTGGACTACGGAGGAAGTTCGCATTTTGATAGAGATTTGGGGCGAAAATATCGACGACCTGCGACGCGTCAAACGTAACCGGATCGTGTATAGCGGTCGAATTGTAGGCTAGTTTTAGAGCACTTCAGTGCGAACGAACTAGCCTACAACTTAAGCCAAGATATCTAGCTTATCGAATAAGCTAGCCCAGCAGTGCGGACGGGGTATTAAGAAGGAACCAGTTTTCCGTTGAGTCTCTCAACTTCATTTCCAGACATTTTTTTATTTAAACTATTCTGATGAAGACAACAACGCAGAAAAAAGGAAGTTTGTGGGTTTGGGCAAGTCGAATAGTTAACTTAAGTCCCTCTTTTTATCTCATCTCATGTGAACAGCTTAAGATTGCGATCATTGGCAGAACTCTTCTATTTATGCATACCGTGTAATTAGAGTTGCAACAAATATGCATTCTATGCCATTTACTCCCTTTCTTATCGTCTTTGGTGGCACTATTCAAAATGGTCTCTACCGCTGTTCATAGGGGCCGGATTTTTATGCACTAAAAAAAAAAAAAAATATGCATTAAAAACAATAGAAATATGCGCTTAAATATGCATTAAAACTTATGGTTGTTTAGAATAATGGAAGTGCTTTTTTAAATTAATTTAGAACAAGAAAGTGACTACACAAAAAAATCATTTATTAAGGGTTTTTGCTGCACAATTTGCTATAAATACATTTCTAAGTTTTCTAGAGTAAAATTTTGTCTGCTAGTTGAAAATACATACATTTTTTGAATACCGAGAAAGTTCGTTCAACATCGCACGAGGTACATGGTGAGTACTTAAAGGACGCAATAATTTCAGAGGAAGGCAGTTCTGTGTCTTCGGGAAATGTTTCCCCATATAAAATGCGTGAAAAAAATCTTCACTTTCTGAAATCCTGAGTTCTTAACGAGAACAGTTTTGCCGTTTGAAATGCACCCGGAGCGTTTGAAAGGCTGATATATATTTTTTCAACTGACATATATAGCGGAGTTCTTGTGCTTCCAGTTCTTCTAATTGACCGACATTTGCAGAAATGTATGCAAGTTCTTGTAATATTGTTGGACTTTTCATACATGTCTTTGCATTTATAACACAGTGGGTTCCATCGTCTCTCGCCAAACTGTTGATAACTGTCTTGATAGTTTGAAAATTACTCGCATAAAAAAATAGCAGCATCGCTCCAAGTTCCCCAGCTTTTAATGACAGGAGATGGTGGCAGTGAAAGTTCAGGGCATAGTTCCTTGTAAGTCTGAACTCGTACAGGTGCTTTTAAAAAAAACCTTCTTTATGCTTGATATTAGCATGTTTACATCTGAATATTCCATGCGAACCTGCCGGCCAGTTGGCCGAGAGGGCTAGGGCATAGGCTTTCTAGTACTCGAGTCCGCCTGGTCGTGAGTTCGAATCCCGCCGTGGGCATGGATGTTTGTGTTTGTCCCGGGCTGCGTACTGTTATAACTTGTGTAAGAGGCGCAAAATGACCTTAGTAGTCGACGCCAAAATTTCTAATAAACCAAACCATGCGAACCTCTTCACATAATCTATGAATAGCATGAGCTAAACATGTGACATAGATCATGGATCATACCTCTTCTAACGTCCTTGCTGCCTTGACTATGTACGGTGCTACATCTGTCGGAGTACAAACTTTTCTTGAACTTCTACACTATCAAATTCAAGAGAACGAAACGAGTCATTTATGAATCGAGCAATAGTACCATGGTTTGTTTTTTCTAACACCTTGGAAGCTATTAAGTGAGGCGGAAATAGATCTGCTTTGTCCAGTTTTCTTACAAGCATGTTGGCAATGTATTTCCCCTGAGAATCGGTAGTGTCATACACTGTAGCCCAGAGAAATGATTCCTGAATGGCTTGTAAAGCAGTCTCAATAACATGGCTTAAGGTAATTTTTCTTCATGGCTGACTCTTCCGGAATATGTTGATTGTAGCAATAATTCTCCAAAAAGGCACGAACTTGAGGATTATTAAATTTTGTCCATGGTATGTTGGCTGCAGTAAATGCAGTAACCAGATGACATACAAATGTGTTTTTGGATGAAGTTGATGGTTTCGTTAACAGGGATTGATATTTCGTCTTTGAATGCTGCAACCTTTGTTTGTGTTTTGTAGTCTCTGTATGTTGCCGTAACTGGACCTTTTTAGTGCATGGAACCTATAAAAACACAGACAAGTACAAAATAAAGTTGTGATATAGTCGTGTAGAACACGAAACAGGATTGATTAGCTGAGTCACATGGGTAGCCAATGATGTTGTGAAACAGGATTAAATGGGTAATTTAATATCGCTGGCGTGGAACTTAACAAAAATTCTTGAATTCCAACAGATTCTCAGAAATAGCAAACAACTGGCTCGATTAAAAAAAAGCTCTTCTAATAAGAAATGAACAAAAATATGCATTTATATACTCTAATAAGGGAGTTTTTAGGTATTGAGCCGCTACTTCTCCGCATTGAGAGATCTCAGTTGCATTGGTATGGCCACGTGATACGGATGTCGCAAACTGGTCTTCCTAGGCAGTTGTTATTTTCCAAGCCGGTGGGTAAGAGACCAAGGAGTCGGCCTAGAACCAGGTGGCTAGACTACATGGAGAATCTGGGTTCGAGTCGCTTGGGTATTGCCAGGGAGGACATGCGCCTGATGGCGGAAGATCGCGATCGCTGGAGATCCTCCATAGGGCTGCTGCCCCCGCGACCCTAACGGATAAGCGGGTTTGAAAAGTAAGTAAGTAAGTATACTCTAATTCAGAGAATATGCACAAATGGCCAAAATATGCAATTTTAAAATCAACCAACCTTTTTAAACATGTTAGATACTCAAAATCATTATACATATGGATACAAAAATGAGCCCCCCCCCTCTTTTATTTTCGTAATCGAAGCAGATATATCAACTTTGATGAATCCAATGAATAGGAAGTTGTGGGTGCACTTTTTATCATCCCAAATATGCAAATTAGGACACATTCAAACTCTATCTTAAAAATTCCAATTGAAGACTTGTTCAGCATGGAATTCCAAACAAAACAAAAAAATATTTCGAAAGTCCGATGAACAGATCACCAACAATCACATGTTAAATTTATTAGTTACCTCCCTGTGCACTTCAACATGAATTTTCAATTCCTGTGCACTGAATGTTTAACAAGCAAATCAAGAAATTACTAAAAATTACCATAATGACATTCACTTTCATGAGGAAAAGCAAATAAAAGGCATGTGTCAGCTTACAGAAGGCAGAACAATTCCAGGATGGCAAGCTACACTGTTCCTGAAATGGTCAACATGATCTTCTGCTTTGGATTGTGATTGTTGGTGATCCGTTCATCGGATTTTGGAAATTTTTTTTGTTTTGTTCGGAATTCCATGCTGATCAAGTCTTCAATTGGGATTTCCGTATACCTATTACGGTTGTTAAGATAGGATTTGAATGTGTCCTAAATTGCATATTTGGGATGATGAAAAGTGCACCATGGATCACCCACAACATTTTTTTGTATCCACCCTGTTTAAAAGTTCATGAAGTTTCATACTTGCAGAAAAAAAATATGCAATTGCATAAAAATCCGGCCCCCTTCATAAATAAACACACTATATCAACTGACGACCGTTAAAATGAACTGTAAAGGATTCTTGATAGGTAATAATTCTACGTTAAGAACACGGTCATAGTGCATCCTAAAGTTTTGTTTTGTTTTGGTTTTTGTTGTTGTTTTTTGGTTTGCTTTTTTTACTTTATCCTTTTTCCCCGACAAACATTGTAATAATTGCATAGTTAAAACATCGACTACCCTGAGGAGAGTCAAAAATAGCCAAAAGAATGTTTCAAAGTTGATAAATATTTGAGTGATAATTTAATTTATGTCTTTGCTTGTCTTTATAGTGACAGCGCTTAATACACATTATCAAATTTCCTCTTTAAGAAGTATTATTCGTTGAAAATGAAGAAGAAATAAAATAATTTACTTTTTGTTTTTATTTTCAATAGCTTTTAAAGCATGTATTTTATGAACATAATAAAGACAATCGTGAAATAAATTGCCTTATTTAAAAACGGTTATATTAAATCTTATAAAGCCTACTTTCATAGATAAGAACACAATAATTGTTTATGATAAACCATAATAATTGCAGATTTCATTTAACTTTTTCTGCAAATGCATTTCAAGATATAATCTAATTTCCGTCGATCCAGTTATTATATCTTGTTTTCCGGTGTTGCTAAATTATTTTCGAAAGTTTTTAAATTCCAATCTTTAAAAACGCTTAGTACTCAGTTGGTCATCGTTTTTTAACCTTGAAGAATTTGATTCTACGATGATGAAGAATTCGTTCTCCGCTCCCCTCCCGAAATTGGCTGGAGGCTAAACAAAATACGATATGAAATCCAGAATTACCACGAAGCAATTTCAATTTGTTATTTCTCGTTCTGTCGTTCTGGAATTTGAAAATTGGTCACATAAGCAGTAAGGTGTTGAAAGAAATACATTTAATACAACTATGACTAGAAAAAAGAATTTTTGGGCATGGAATCGTCAGCTTCTTCCTGTCAAGTTCTTGCTATTTTCAATGCAAGGAGGTAATAGGTCAAAATGTTTCTCTTCTCATTATCATACAATTTTTTGGATTAAGAATTTTTATTATTGCAAAATTGCTTAGTTTAAAATTCCTTAAAAAGAGTATTTATATTTCCTCAAAATAAATAATACATAAAATGTATCCATTACATCATTTATTTTTTGCTCGTCCTTTGCAAAAAAACAAGTTAGTTTACTACTTACATAACTATGAAATTATTGAAGTTCTGCTATGAGTTTTTCTGACCTCATTTTATAAGAAATGGAAATTAAGTAAACAATGTTAAGATCTAAAACTCATTCACAACTTTTGCTCATGTTTTAAGCTTTTATCAATTTAATTTTAATAAATCGTTTAATAATTATGCATTATATAAAGGGTGTCCCTAAAGTAATCCTCTATTTTGCAAAGTAGAAGTAACTATAAACCAACTTTCATATCATTATGCACATATCTTGATATTTTTTATATTTTTATGGATTTGTCGTAAAATATTTTCTTTATTTTAATTAGACTCCATGCTTTTTTCTTAAGTGTTACTACATAAACACGAGGCTGCAAGGAAGATAAAAAATAATAAAAACATGGGAAGCAATTGGAACATTTTAAATACAGTCAGGCCTCGAGCATTCGCGAGGTTAGGTTCCAGAACCTGTCGCGAATCAGGAGGGTTCGCGGATGATTGGTAAAGTCACGTAGCTCTTTCCAGTGAAGTGGAGTTTAAATTTGCTTCACTTACACGATGGTTTTAGCATGAAACCACCTCGTTTACTGTTAAAACTACTGCCATCTTGAAGTCAGCACCTTGAAACAACATATACCAAAAGAATTATTAATGGTTCATTCAAAACAATGCCCATTCATGAAAACTGACGATGTTGTGCTCAGAGTAGCAATACAATACCACATAGAACAAGATGATATTTGTGTTTTTGCAATGTAGGATATATCTAACTCCTTCAATAACTTGTTTCATTCCCTACAATTCATGCATAGTGTTTTCACTGTTTAAAAAACACACTGTTTCATTGTTTAAAAAATACATTGTTTCATTGTTTTGAATTTTGTCCTTGTATTTAGTTATTATAAATAGGTATAGTAATAAAGAGCATTTACCAAATTATTTGTGTTTTGTATTGTTTTAATATGTGCATAAAAGGGCTAAATGGTAATATATCTTATTTCTATAGTTAAAACCCTAAATATGATCCCAGTCATGTTCCCAACATTTTAATTTCATTTAAAAGTTAGCTTAATTCAGTACATTTAAAAAAACAACAAATTTTATGTAAAAAGAGAGTACAGTACGCCTAACTCATGTTTGTCACACTATCACATTTACAGTACAATATACTGATGTTACCTCAACTAATTCATAGAACAGACATTGGCGACCGTTTTCTTTTGCATTCACAGTAAGGTAAAATGAGTAAACGAACGCTGATGTGCGAAAAAATCGCGGATGAAATAAGTTCAGTTCCAATGAAATTTTCGCGGATCTATGAATGCGCGAATCACGAAGCGCGAATCACGAAGCGCGAATATCCGAGGTCTAACTGCATGTAGAAACTATATATTATTATACCATAATAACAATTAATTTTTGAAATTGACCTATTTCACCAAAAATGGTTCACCTAGAGTACAGTGGTCCATTGTAATTTGATCGTATAATTACATCAATAAGACCGATTTTTTAAAATCAATAACTGGATTTCGTAAACTCTAGGTATCCAATCAGTACTTCCGTATGTGACTGTTCATATGTACAATTTGGGCTTAAGCATCATGGACATTACTGTAATAAATGCTCTACTTCCGGCATGTTCAATTTTCGGACCTCCTTTATTAGGTGAGACGTAATTATATTATATTTCTTATACATTAATGCTTATTCTATTGCTCGATATTAAAAATGCTACGTTGGTATTCGTTGGACGGCTATGAAAATTAAAAATGCGTTGGACAATTACTTTATGCATATGTTTTGATTTCTGAAAGCTTACACCTAGCAGATTTCATTAAATTAACGTCCATAAATACGATTTAGAATAAATATAAATCTAGTTTTGAAACATTTACATTATAAATTTTCTAATTTCGTTGTTGTTGGCTTCTTTTCTTACTTCTTTTCAGGAATGTGTGCGGACAGAACAGGAAAAATCAAAATAGTTACATCGATTACATTATTTATGACAATATTATCATTCAGCGGACTTCTATTAATTCCACCACTTAGAAAAGATAAATCGTATACCGTTTTAGAAGAATGTGAAGTAAATTCTCATAACAATACAGAAATATATGAAAAATGTCCTGAATTTACTTACCCTTTTAAGAATACAACAAAAAAATATATTACAAACTGTGACGTTTGCTCTAATTCTTCAACCATGTCTTGCTCCTCTCCAAATTTAAATTTCTTGGAATTTAATTTGTCTTTTGTTACGATAGAAGCAAACAATTGTGTCTATCAAGTGTTAGGAGAAACTTGTAATGCTGTCAGTTGTCCTGAACTGCTATGCGACAAGCACTGTAAACTGTCTGTCAGTTCTCACAACGTTTCTCTAGGCAATTGGCAGCTGACGTTTACAAGCTTCTTAAGTCTTCGAACGTCTGCTCAGTTTTTCATGAGTTCGAGCTTTCCTTTGATCGATGCCGTCGTTATAGAAGCGTTTCGAAAACACAAAGGAAAATATGGACGTCACCGAATTTGGCCAACTTTTGCAATAATAATTTTCCCTTTTTTCTCCGGTTTTCTAATGGATCTAGCTACTATTAATGTAAGAAGATTATTTTATTAATATCTTAATAATTACTAAGAACAACATCTTTCCTGATGACACTTCCTGAAAATTTCAATTAATAATTTTGACCCATCTTTCGAAGGGCGGCATTTCGTTTTGGCCAGCTTGTGTATCTCTTGGCGTTCTCTTGTTTATATGCATGCTGTTGTTAATATTTATTTCTATCAACCAAACCAAAATGAGCGGAACAGTGCTAAAGAATGTTCGTCAGTTAATGAACCGAAATACTCTGCCTCTGTTTACCACTTCTTTTCTTTATGGAATCGTCCCCGGGTTTCTAACAGTGTTTTTGCCCATTTTTATTAAGAAGCTGAAAGGACCAATGTATTTGATAGGTAAGAAATATAAATTATAACATTATGGTTAATTATTTCTGCAGGGTGGATAAAAAAATGAGCCCCCCCCCCGTTTTTATTTGTAATTTACAAACAGCCACAATGCATAAATAATTTTACTCCAAAGTTGATCATGAATGCCTTTTATTTGCTTTTTCTCATGAAAGTGAATGTTATTATGGTAATTTTTAGTAATTTCTTGATTTGCATGTTGAACATTCAAATGTCTTTGTAAAGTGTATAAGGAGGTAACTAATAAATTCAACATGTGATTGTTGGTGATCCGTTCATCGGATTTGGAAATTTTTTGTTTTGTTTGGAATTCCATGCTGAACAAGTCTTCAATTGGAAATTTTCGTGTATCTGTTACGGTATTTAAGATAGGTTTTGAATGTGTCCTAATTTGCATATTTGGGATGATGAAAAGTGCACCATGGAATAGGTAACCCACAACTTCCTATTCATTGGATTAATCAAAATTGACATATCTGCTTCGGTTACAAAAATAAAAGGAGGGGGTGGGCTCATTTTTGTATCCACTCTAACTAAATATAAATAATATATTTCGTTGCTATTTACTTATTAGGGTTAATGGCAACCACAACCGGCATCATAAGTCTTATTCTCCTATTCTTCAGCGATCTTCTTGTGAAGAAATTTGGATATTCGACGATACTGAGTGCTGGTTTTTTTATAGGAGCAGTAAGATTGTGTGCCCTTTCCATGATTTGGTAAGTTTTATTTTTCAACCTTATTTTTCAGACTTTTTCAATTTTTTTTTTAAATCTTACTTAAATATAATATACAGGGTGATTACAAAAGAACTTCACACTTTTAAAAATTTATTACACCAAAGAGCTATTCAGAATATAGACACACCACATACGGATTCTTAAAGAAAAACTCTTGAAGTTTATTGGACACAGCGGTGGATTGGTCGAGCAAACAATAACCTGGAACTTGCAAAGTGGCCACCGCGGAGCCCCGACCTCACACCTTGTGATTTCTTTTTATGGGGGTGTGTAAAGGACAAGGTCTTCACCCTACCCCTTCCCCGTGACCTAGACGAGCTGAAAGAACGCATTACGGTAGCGATACGTGGGATGGAGACATGTTAATGCGAGTTTGGGACGAATTGGACTACCGCATTGATGTATGCCGTGTCACGACAGGAGGGCATATTGAACATCTGTAACTGTGTCACAATAAACTTCAAGAGTTTTTCTTTAAGAATCCGTATGTGGTGTGTCTATATTCTGAATAGCTTTGATGTAATAAATTTTTAAAAGTGTGAAGTTCTTTTGTAATCACCCTGTAGATTTATAGGAATTTTAATATATAGAGGATATGTTTAAAAGCTCAGCAAGATACTATATCAGTTCAATATACCGCTTTGTGTTAAAAAACGAAGCTTAAGAATTTTGTCGACTTTTTCCTCTTAAATCGATCGACCAAAATATTTTATATTTTTTCAATGATCCGAGCCTACAGAAACAGAAGAGTAGATGTCAAAATTATTGAATGATTCTATAATAGCTGACATACTATAGGACCACACTGCCAATTTAGTTTTAAGATTTCTTGTTTTATTTTTTAAAAATAAACACTAATCCAATTTTGCCCTTACTTTGATAAAAATACTGTACATTATTTCGTCCTAATATACTTGAATTTCTATCGGCTATTTCTCTTTCAGGAATCCATGGTTAGCAATAGGTATTGAATTTCTAAAATCCTTTGCACAGTATCTTCCATTTGTTGCTTTGATCATACATGGCAAATCAATCGCACCTAGCGGGCAACTTAGTACTGTGAATGGAGTTATAAGAGCTCTTGTTTATGGCTGTGGTACGTGCATTAACTGATTTATTCCCTTCATGTGCAGGAAGAACTTATCTTTTTGCTGGTCTTGTGTATTATTATTATTATTATTATTATTATTATTATTATTATTATTGACAAGAACGACAGGAAACCACTAATCCACATAAGATATTTATTAAAACGTATGCGCATTTCGGCAGCCAAGCTGCCTTCTTCAGCGTATACAAAGACCTGATCAGAACAAAATAAATGCGCATAAAAGAAATGCGCATACGTTTTAATAAATATCTTATGTGGACTAGTGGTTTCCTGTCGTTCTTGTCAA
>JAHWFO010011683.1:75596-131039 GCA_023313115.1 Rhysida immarginata
TTATTATTATTATTATTATTATTATTATTATTATTATTATTCCTTCCTTAGGAAGAACTGTTGGTGTTCTTTGTGGAGGATTGCTGATAACATTAGTGAAGGAAAGAAGGACCTTTCAGATCTTTGCAGGCCTGCAAGTTATTTTCGCTTTCATATGTTGGTTCATGTTCCGTTACACAACCAAAAGAAATAATCTTTGCACACAGGGTAATAAAATTTTTAATAATTTAAAATATGATGCTTTCTTACTTAGTAATTGTTTTTAATATTTTTTATCAGATGAGAAGCAATCACCTTGTAGGGAAACTCCGGATGCAGCAGAGGAACAAAATACGGCTGACTTACTTTCTTCATCTTAGTTAAAATTATATGCAAGCTTTTGCATTCGCTTTGGAATTCATTTAATTTTGCAGTTTATCACAGTCTTTCTGGCACAAACGGTCGAAATGCAGAAATACACTACTGTTTATAAAAATCGCAACACCCTGATGGAATAGCCCAATCTGCATTAAATTTGGAGCATTTGCATATCATGGGTCAGAAAAGAAACCATTAGATTTTCAGGTCAATACAATGCGTTTTATTGTCACATTAGTATCGGGTGAAACCACCGTGGGATGCAATTACAGCCTCTAAACGTCGTGGCATTGAGTCAAACAAGCTCTGAATTAGGGGCTGGGGAATGTCCTGCCATGCTCTGTCTACACGGGTATACAGTTCATCCACAGTTGCAACCTGAGGCGCCGGAGGTTTTGAGTCAAAGGAATCCGCAACAATGGTACTCGTGCCATCAATCCTCTGGAAATCAAACGGCGTCGTACAGTGCTAGCAGACATTGTCCTGCCTACTGTAGTACCCCACTGTTGTGGTAACACTGTGGAAGTGGCTGTACGATCTGCTACACACATGCGACAGAGGTGTCTGTCATCTCGCGGTGTCGTCGTGCTGGGTCTTCCTGAGCCTGGTCTTCGGTGTGCCCTGTTCTCTTCGCTCCACTGCCTCCATGCACGCATAATTGTCGTTGCATTACGTCCTACACGAGCAGCAATGTCACGATACGACCATCCCGCTTCACGCAGGCCAATTATGCGTCCTCTTTCAAAGTCTGTCAGCTGTTGATATGGTACCCTTCGTCGTCGTCGAGGCATGGTGTTCTTTCAAGCAATTACTCTGAAAATCTAATCATTTATACTCTGACCCATTGTATGCAAATATTGCAAATTGCATGTGGATTAGACCATCCCATCAGGGTGTTGCGATTTTTATAAACAGTAGTATACTTATGCTCCTAAAGATCTGGGTAGCAAGCCTGATATCTGCCTATAATTCCTTTTTTTTTTTTTTTAAATCGACAACATATTGCTTTTCTTTGTCCTTCATCAGTTTTTGTTTATGTATAGAATGGTCATAATTAAAAAGGAGTTTTTTTAGGAATCCAAAGTGGCTCTATATTGAAAGTTGTTTAGGAATCCTACACACACTAGCTCTATATTGAAAAAAATTAGTCAGAATTTCGTCAGTGTAGTTTCAGTATAGAGAAACAACCGACCCCATTGAGAACCTCTGTACTAGATAAATAATCAGTAAGAAATGATTTCACGAGCAGTTAACTACTAAAGAAGACCATCTTCCGATGAATTTGAATTTAAATTTTTTTAATGTTCTTTTCTATTCATTAAAATGGCGCGCAGAATTACAAGTGCTCGTATTTATTATGTTAATTGCAGATATAGCTTCGTTTGCAGTGCTTATTGATATAATTTACCATAAACGATAAAAATTGCGCGTGCTGTTTATTCTTTTTTTCTGCTGAAAAAATTATTTCATATATCTACCTAAAATATTTCCATAACTCATTTTTTATCAAAATTATGATCCTCTGAAATATACTTATCTAAATTTAGGTAGCATCTGGATAATCGAAGTATCGTCATTGTGTTCTTCTTAAGCATAAGAATATCGAAGAGAAAATGTTATATTTAACCTTAAATATAATGAAGCATTTTTAATAAGATTTTATTTATTGTTACGCCCACAAATAAGGGAACACAGTGAACAATACTTACTAAAATCATAGTTGCTGTTTATAGGTCAAATGAAAATCCAAAATAACATAAGTGTTACCAAGTATAAGATCAGTTGATAAATTGGGTAGAATAATTCCAGTGACTCTTCCTACAGTAAATAACAAATGATAATAAACAAATAATAATGATGAAAAATAATAATGCCCAATATTTAAGAAATTTGTTCCAGATACTTATCAATGACCTTTTCATTTTCTGTTTGTTGCTTTTCATCCTATATTTATTTATTTTTTTCCATTCGCTTTATTAAATTCCTTAAAATATTATGATTGAAAGCTTACTCTTCATCCAAATCAATTTGTATAGATTTCTTTGTAATAATCCTTGAAATAAATTGTATTGCAAGTAAACAATGAGGTTTTTTTCCCACTCAGCATATACAAAAAAATATTAGATTCCCCCACCCCCCATCATTCCTTTAATAAATCTCAGAAAATAAAAGTGTTTTGTGTAGGTTCTGATTTCTCGAACGATTTAATTAATTTTTCAATTAATCGTCGTAGTCAATTCAATTTCTGACTTAATCGACACATTCCTGAAGTTTGAGGATTGGCTTCAGCTGCTCGGGAAACAGCATCGAATAGAAAAATGGATATAAAATTCTATTCTAAAGCATTGTTAGCGTCGATATCTAATATCAGTGTACAACGATAGATGTAAAGAAGAATTAAGAATGATGCTAACAGAGCTCCAATAGATAATGATAAGCTGATTAATAAAGTTTGGTTAAGACTAAATGGTTCGCATGTACGGATTGTCGCATCTCGTTATGATTAAGGATCTCTGGTAGCAACAATTAGCAAGTCGCTAAAGCCGTTCCACAAGTAGTGAAAAATACAGAAGTAAGGTCTCCAATCGTATAAAATATGTTTCCGACAAAATAATGAAAGTGATATTAAAATGAAGAAAATTTATTTCTCTTAAAGATTACAACTTTATTTTTAAAGTCATCAATCACTGTTACACGTTTTTCCAAACGCGCATCCCACTTTTTCATTCTTTAATAAAGAAAGTCATTTTTTTGACTAACGCCCAACTTTAGAGCAATGACTCTGATTAATTCGGCGATTTTCTTTAACCACGGCATTCATTCTGCATTGATTCTATCATACGTCACTAAAATGAGTTATCCATTTCTTCTTGCTCAGCCCGCTCACCTCACCTTTACAGGTTTTGGCAAATATAAACTGGCGGAATTTTTCACGTCCATACACAAATTGCTTTCATACATCTATTAATGTCGGTAGCGAGTTTCTTTCAATGTCAAATACTATATTACCGGTAGATGCTTTGTGGGAAACTCGGAGGTGGTCCTCGTTGCTAACAAAAGTTTTTTACTCAAGACGTCAAACAGTAAATTCACATCCACTGACTAAACAGTATCAACTACTGAAAACACGTGTATTTTTCTCCATCTACTAGTGAATCCATAAGGTAGGAGACCTTACTACAATTAACCCTCGTATTAAGAATTTTTAATTCGGGGATATCAGTTACTATAGAGGATTAGCTCTTTTGTCGGATATTCGGGAAGAAGTCCTGAATTGCATTCCTGAAGTCTTGTTCATATCAGTCGAGAATTCTTGGAAAGTGATAAATTTACACTTGAAAAAAATGGAGATTTCTGGTGGGATCTCCGATATGAGATGCTAACACACCCACACAGAAGATAAAAAATCTTTAGTTCTAGGTGTATTTCAGTGGATCATTTTCAAAGCCATTTTCCTTCTGATTATCAAATACTAAATAAACAGCTAATATTCAGAACGCACATGTTGTTAGATATAATATGCACCAGCCACATAATTATGAATGCCGCTTTTATGTTTTTATAACTTGCCGTAGTAATAATAAAAGAGGTGGAGTTTAATGCACGGAGCTGTAGCGACTATTTATTATTTTATTCAATTGCCCCAGTCATATTGTGGAGCTTTCTTTATGACTCCCATAGTGATAAAATCGGATGATTTGAACATAAACGCCCGTGTTTTATTTCATTCTTCGATTTCTTTCGTCGAAAAATCCATCGCGTATTCGACTATGTCGATTGGAGTTGTGCCACACAACACATTATAAAACTAAGTATGACTGAAAGAACAATTTTTTGGAGATGTAATCACCAACTTATTCCAGTCAAGTTCTTGCTGTTTTCATTCGTCGGAGGTAAAATGTCAATATTTTTGTAAATATTAACGTAGCCTTCCAGCGATTTTCTTGTTTAAATCACAGTTGTTTGACTCCATTATTCCTTTTCTATTATCTCTCTTAATACGTTTGCCTTCTTTTTCCCAATTAAAAATTTGAATAAAATTGAATATACTTACATTTCTCCCGAATTGATCGTCTATACTTATTTTCAGTGAATTAAAATTTAAATATCATTACAAATCAGTTTTGAATATGATAAGTATTACTCTTCTTTTGTTTTAAAAAAAACATAAATTTATCAGAAGCTTAGATTCCTCTACCATCAATTGTTTCCATAATAAAATACTTCCAGGGAAGGTTCAATAATTTTATTATTCCGCTTTAACATAAATAAATAGGAACAATGTACTTTACTTATTTACTTACTTACTTTTCAAACCCGCTTGTCCGTAATACCCTGTTCACACTACAAATCTTGATCATGATCAATTCGCTGATCACGATAAAAAATGTAGTATGAACAGAACGTGATTAGGTGAAACGTGATCATCATGTTCGGAACATGTGTAATTTCACAACCTGATCAACTCCTTACACACGTTCAAACTAGTTCAAACCCGATCAATTCCCAGAATCCAGTGCGCTCGCTCAGGTTTTCCTAATGGCGGAAAAACGCCGCTTCGCTATATATTTAAGAGTTATACGAACTAATTGTACCGTCGTGCCATGAATAGTTAACGTAGAAGGAACTCTATTTGTTCCAGAACATCGGTTATGAACCGAAACATGAAAGTTATTTTTATAATCAGAGAAGATTAGGTCTGCGGTAAAATGCCTGTCGATAAAAATTCCAGTGATGCCATCTAGCGGCTAAACTTGTAACTCTGATCGTGATTAAGATTTTGCGGTGTGAACGCAAGGATTTGTCGACAAAGCTTGAACATGATTCACCTTGAACATGTGTAAAGTGATCATGCTCAAGAATTATAGTGTGAACAAGGTATTAGGGTCGCGGAAGCAGCAGCCCTATGGAGGATCTCCAGCGTTTGAGATCTTCCGCCATCTGGTGCAACCGGCCAAGTGACCGAGAGGGCTAGGGCGTAGGTTTTCTAGCTCTCGACTCCGCCTGGTCGTGGATTCGAATCCCGCCATGAGCATGGATGTTTGTGTTTGTCCCAGGCTGCGTACAGATATAACTTGTGGAAAAGGCGCAAAAAGACCTTAGCAGTCGACGCCAAAAATTCTAATAAACTAACCAACTAACTAACCATCTGGCGCATGTTCACAATGGTAATACCCAAGCGACTCGAACCCAGATTCTCCATGTAATCTAGCCAGCTGGTTCCAGGCTGATCCTTTGGTCTCTTCCCTACCGGCTTGGAAAAAAGGAACTGCCTAAGAAGATCAATTTGCAGCATCCGTATCACGTGGCCATACCACAACTGAGATCTCTCAATGCGGAGAAGCAGTAGCTCAACACCTAAAGACTCCCTTATTGTGCTGCTGTGCACGCTATCTAATAGGGTAACACCAGCCATACCTCTCAGGAATTTCATTCGGCTGATAGCACTCTTTCGGTCATTACCCAAGACTCCTGACATAGGTGAGAATGGGACAAAGATAAATTTGAAAACAGATAGCTTGGCTTTGTTTCCCAGCTCACGTTTCGTTACCAACGGATCTCCACAGTTCACATCTGACACAGCTTGTTGTACCGATCCGAGCATGCAATTCTCTATCCTGCTGCCCATCACGCGTGAATACATCCCCGAGATACTTGAACTTCTCCATCTGTTTCAATGGGGCTCCCCTAACATGGAAAGCGCACTGAGCAGGTTGTCTTGAAAAGACCAAAACCTCAGAACCTAGGCCACACAGGCAAATACTTTACAAAGCGGTTTTTTTTCTTCATATAGACCAAAGAAGTGAAGCAAAAGCTTTTAATTTGACTGTATATAAAATCATTTCGAATTTAATTGTTATCAAACCATTCGGACCATCTGATGCAAAATCATAACAGAAATATCATTTCATTGGTCAGCATATGTAATATCACAGACATTTTGACTAAACTTTGACCGCATTTTGTTTGGATGCACTATCCGAATCTGAAGTCAAAGTCAAAAAATTTGAAAAAAATTGGCAAAAGAACGAATGACGATGTTTTTACCGTGTTAAAACAAAATTAAATAGGCCAGAAGTAGCATTTGATAGACAGGAAGTGGCTTTAGATGGACCAGAAATGGCCTATGGTTAAACTGAAATTACAGTAAATATAACTGGGTTGAGGATAAATTAAACAAATTTTAATTAACTGGTTTTAATGTATTTTCCGTTTTTAACATTGTTTTTCAATGCAGATTACGCATTCTCAACTGGTTTCTTTATAGAAATAATCATAATATGGGCGGAACATCAACTTTCTCAGCATTATTTTGTAGCTATAAGCTATTTCGTGTCTCTTCCTTTAAAAAGTCAAAGATAGACTGGTTGAGACTTTGCAATACAATAACGGGAGAACAGAGTTTCCGACTAGTTTCGCCATTTATTCCCGGCTTTATGAAGGACATGAATAAATGGCGAAACTAGTCGGAAACTCTGTTCTCCCGTTATTGTATTGCAAAGTCTCTACCAATTTTGTTGCTAGTAGCAATACTAAGGTATCCCAATTTAACAAAGATAGATTGCTTAACGCGGTCAAATTGGCTTAACGTCGATTCTGCCTACAAACGTTTCTTATAAAGGAAATTAAGTTAATTTACTTTCCTTATTCTTATTAATTTTCAAAATTCTAGGGATGCAAGCAATTTCTCCATATGTTAGCGTTCATATGCGCAATTTAGGTTTAAGTTATGTGGATATAACTATAATAAGCGCTGTGCTTCCAGCAGTGGCAATTTCTGGGCCTCCTTTATTGGGTGAGTTTGGATTGGATTGTAAATATTAATTACAAATTCTGCATGTTATTTGTTTAGAATAGTAAGAATAAATTTATGTATTTATTTATTTAAGGACTATGTGCTGACAAAATAGGTAGAGTCAAAGTTGTGACAGCGATCGCAATAGCAATGATAACAGTATCGTTTAGTGGACTTCTATTGGTTCCGACAATTAGAAAAGATAAAAAATCTAATATTTTAGCAAAATGTGAAACAAATGATCAGAACAATAAAGAAATGGTATATACAAGGTGTCCTGATATTATTTATTCCTCTGAGAATATTACAGGTTCTTATGTGACCCAAAAGTGTAATGATCTCATCGATGTTTGCTCTCAGTCTTCAATGGTATCATGCTCCTATCCAAATTTAACTTTCTTGGAACTTAATTTGTCTTTAGTTCAAACAGAAACGAACAACTGTGTCTATCAAGTATTAGGAAAATCTTGTAATAATATCAACTGTTCTGAATTGACGTGTGATAAGAATTGCCAAATTTTTTTCAGTTCTTCCTCTACTTCTGCGGATAACTGGTATCTTATATTCATCACCTTCTTAATCCTTCGAACTTTTGCACAATTTTTCACATCTTCTGGCTACGCTTTAATCGATGCTGTCGTGATAGAAGCTTTTCGAAAACATAACGGAAAATATGGTCGTCATCGAATTTGGCCTACTATTGCCCTGATAGTTTTTCCTTTCTTCTCCGGCTTTGTAGTAGATTTGGCCTCTTCTGAAGTAGGTAAAAGTACTTATAGATTTGCAAAGTATTCATTATAAAGTTTATAACTATATTGTATAGACCTTGTAATATTTTAATATTTTTATTTATTATTTTCTCTGGTTTGTTAATCTAGTAATCTGAATTTTTATTATGTATTTTATGTACTCCCATATGCTATAATTTAATATTTGATTGATGGTAAAAATCATTGAGAGTATAATTTATCAACATTAATATTGATCTCTCTTCCCAAAAGGATAGTATATCATTTTGGCCCGCCTATTTATCTCATGATGTCCTACTGATCTTCTGCATGATATTATTAATGAATATTTCTATCACTCAAACTAAAATGAGTGGATCGGTGTTCACAAATGTTCGTCAGTTAATGAATCGACAAACAATTCCTCTTTTTATCATTGCTTTTTTGTATGGAATCGTTCCTGGGTTTTTATCAGCTTTTTTGTCTATATTTGTTAAGAAGCTTGGCGGCCCAATGTACTTAATCGGTGAGTGAAAAGTGGAGATTTCTATAAATACAATAAAGTCTTTCTTGTAATGCATTTCGGCTGATGTTATTTGCACGACCCTGTACTTGCATTATAGGTTTAATGTCAACAACAACCGGAGTTGGAGCCCTCATCCTTCTGTTCTTCAGTGACTTTCTTATGAAGAAAATCGGACATTGGATTATATTAAGTATCGGCTTCTTTTTAGGAGCTCTTAGATTATACGCAATTTCTCTGATTTGGTAACTTCTTTTTCACATTTTTAAAAGTCGGATTTAACTAAACAATAACTTAATTTATAAAATACGTACGTAATTGAATAAGGTCGTTTCAGTTCTTCTGTACTCTCCCCCCATTCGAATTAATACACAGATTAATTGCTTTTGATATATTTTATATTCTGTATTTAATATAACGAATTGATTAAAAACATTCTCTTCATTATTTTCTATTAGGAATCCATGGTTAGTAGTCGGTGTTGAAATTTTTAAAGCATTTGCACAAAATATCCTCATTGTATCGCTGATTATGCACGGAAAATCAATCGCACCTTCCGGACAGCTCAGTACCATGATTGGAGTTATAAGAGCGCTTATCTATGGTTGCGGTATATGCATATCAGATTAATTCCTTTGAAATGTATATTATATACATGGTGAGTCAAAAGTCTGTTATCCCCTTCCTATCTTGGATGTCACTGTAGTTACGCAAATTCCAATACGGGGAATGAATAGGAACTTGAGGGTACTCTATCTGATGCGCATCTTTCATCATCTCAAATATGCAAATTAGGACACACCCAAATTCTATCTCGAAAACCGTAAGAGATACACATAAAATTCCAATTGCACATTTGTTCAATAGCAAATTCCAAACAAAACAAAAAGAAGTTCACCAAAATTCAATGAGCGGATCACCCACAATCCTCATTGTAAGCTCTATACAATGTAGAGAGGTTCTCCTTTTCTCAAGTTCCTATTCATTCCCTGTATTGGAATTTGCGTAACTACATTGGTATCCAAGATAGGAAGGGGGTAACAGACTTTTGACTCACCCTGTATATTGAATGGCCACTTTATTAGATGCACTGTTTTAATGCCTACCAGCTGTAATGACTCATAGACTCCACCACTGTTCGGAAACGGTGAATAGAAATAGCTCTCCATGCCTCAGCCATAATGTTTTACAACTTCTGCATATTAATGATTATTTTTGTTACAAATTAATGTATTCCTGTTAACATCTTTCGAACAGCACATTAAATTTTATCCCTCAAACGTTCGATGGGAATAGATCTAGAAATTGCGCGGGCATTTAAGTACTATGAACTCTTGATGTACTATGCTCCTAGAGCTATTTCAAGTCATGGTCATAATCGTGATCGGTAACGTGTTCAAAACATTTTTCCAATCGGCAATAGTCCAGTTTGGACTCAAAGCAACCGCAATTTGTTGTTTTCCGCTGAAAAACTTGGTTCTCATACGGGGATCGCAGTTATAACCACTACGAAGTACGATACGAAATTGTACTAGTCGGTTGTTTCACAAGTTATTATTTGCTGGTTGATTATATACGCTCCTTTCCAAACTCCGTTGATCCCTGTCGTTGACGAGAATCCATTTCGGCCACAGACGTCTTTGGCGTGACGTTTTTTTGACTTTTTACTATTCTTGATACTCACGAGAACGGTTGTGTTTTGACCAACTCTGATGCCTCTTTCGAAATCTCTCAAGTTCTCTGTTTTGCCATTCTTGCTCGGCTAACATATGCCAGGTGTTATAATTTGCCCAATTATACCTCCTGTTTGAACCTCGGCCGCATGTTTTCTAATCGGAGCTATTCACTCTAATACGAGAGATGTTTCTAACAAAGTGGCCACTCAATAATTTACCAATGCCATCTTCTTAAAAACTCTCTTGTTTAACTTTTTTTATACTTAGGAAGAACTGTTGGTGTTCTTCTCGGTGGATTTTTGATAACGGTACTGGAGGAAAGGAGAACCTTTCAAATATTCGCATTTCAGCAAGTTATTTGCTCATTCTTGTCTTGCGTTATGTTCCGTTATACAGCCAAAAGGAAAAATCTTCGCACAGTCGGTAGCAATATTTTTATGCACATCTTTAATAAATGAAGTTATTATGATTTCTTAAGTAAATTTTTATTCTATTCTTTTTATGATTTACTTTTTTTTCACATGAAGAAAACCAGTCAAGATGCGAAGAAACAGTGGATATTAGGCCTACAAATGAACAAAATTTAGATAATATAATTACTACAAAAATGATAATATAAATAGACCTACGTGTAGATCTAACTTAATATCTACTTATAAAAATTATTTGACTGTTCAATTTAAATTTGACTTTCCAAATTTATTTGGCTGTTCAACAAAAATAACTTGACTGTTGAAAAATTCAAGCTTAATCATCATATAATGGATTTCCCCATTCTATTAATATGTTGATAGAAATCGGTTTTCTTTTCATGTAAATTCTACTTAAAATAAAATGCACTATTTAGATGAAGATTTTTTTAAATTATGTAACCAGACCTAGTTTATTAATTAGAAAGAAATTAAATTTACTTAATTATGGGTGGTGGGGAGTATCTGTTGATTAATTGCCAAAATTGATTAAAAAATTCAGCGTCATTTGAAGAAAGACGGTTTCGTCAAGTTTGTTTTAGCATTGCGTTATGAAGAATAACGATCGTCATTACTTTTCTGCCTTTTGAGAAGATTATATGCCAAAGACAATTACATTTTAATGGTTTCTCGTCAAACGTCTTGCTCAATGTTGAATATTTAATGACTTCATTTTGACGTCATAGAAATATTCGTTAAGTCAGTCACTCAGACATCAGACGTTCATGTAAGTCGACACCTTCTGTACACTGAATCTAGTTGCTAATTTTAGTCTGCCCTTAAGTTTTATTTGTTTAGATTAAAAAAACAAATAAAAATCATTGATAAAAATAGAAATAATATTGAATATAAAATGACTGATGCCTTGAAAGGATGCCAAAAAAAAACTGAAAGAAAAACTTTTCCCTCGTCTGATCTCTATTGCTCTCTATTCAATTTTTGTTGAATATAATAAACGTAAGTAAATATTAATTGATTCTTATTGTAAAAATGTAATTAAGAATTTAAACATAATTTATATTATATTTGACGGATACGGAACATGACGCATAACAGAATATGAAAATTTATTATCCATTCAGTACACTTACTTTATGAAAAAGATCAGTCATTTTCTTCTGCTTTAGGGAATTTCTATTTTTTTTTTAAATATCGCGTATATTATGTAACAACAATATTTGTATTGCTTCAGAATCTGCTTGATTTTCAAGCCAAGCAATGCATTTTGGTAACTGCGAAAGTGAAAACTTCTGTCGCCTCTTGCTGAAGGCATTCATAACTCCTCTGCAAGAGTGACGGATAATAGAACGTGACGGATATTCTGGCGATGAAAACAGAATGTCCCTTAATGAGTGAACGAAAATTTCGTGTATTTGCATCCGCGATTTTGTCGCATATCCGCGAAATCCTCGAAAAATCCCACAAAAGTATTTATGCTTAATTTTGTAGAATTTTTAAGTTTTTACGCATTTAAGTGTAAATTTGGTATAAAAATTTTTTCATTAATGAAGATTCTACTGTGTTTTTGGGGCACGTTTATTTCTTTTGGGAAACATTTGTTTTTTTTTTTTTTTGTTTTTTTTTAAGGATAATGTATTAAGCTAACTTTTAAATGAAATTAAGCTAACTTTTGAATGAAATTAAAGCGTTAGGAAGCATGACTGGGATCATATTTAGGATTTCAACTATAGAAATAAGCATACATTACAATTTTTAGTGACTCTACCAAACATTCGCGAATCCTCTTCATTCGCGACGGTTTCTGGAACTTAACCTCGCGAATGTCTGAGGTCTGACTGAAGTGTGATTTGTTTTCGCTGAAGTTCTCACGTGCTCTCGCATCATGAATCATGAACTTCGTTTTTTTTTCAGTACAGATTGAATATAGCCAGTAAAATTTTTTATTATATGATAGAAATCCAAAATACATAGTAATTATAGAAGAATTTCCTCATTTTAAATGCTAGTATCCTAATACAGTGCATGCCGCTTAATGTAATCACTTTTGGGACCAAGCAAAAATGATAACAATAACCGAATAATAACATTAAGCAGCACACTGTAAATTAAAATGATTGATTGGTACATTCACTATGTCATATAAAAAATAATGAAACGTTTGTTTTTTTCCTGTTTTGGGAGGGGGAGTACATTATAAACTCCTAAATGACTCATGAGAGCCAAACAATTTATCTATAAAAATTATTCATTTCAATAAGAGGAAGTGTCGGATACATTGACTTTGATTTCCTAAGACTGTTACAGTCATTTCTTCATTTTTAGAGAAAAAAATTAATATCTCTAAAACGGCTCTGTAACCAATTTTCGTAAAAAATATATCAAGGCATAGTTTAAGCCCCTCCCCCCTGTATAAGTATATTAATTTCATTGGTTTCTGTTATTTGCCGCTTCGGATGAGTTAGCTCCGCAAAAATGCTCAGATATACAGATGGCAGGTTTTTTTTTGTTTTTTTTTTAATTTCAACATATCTTCTCGAATCACGAGTTTTTAAGTCTATTCCAGAGGGGATAAAACTTTTGAGTTGTAGGCCATCAGTCTTAGTTGTCAGTAAAAAATAGACAGTAAAGAAAAATTTAAAAACTTGCTGATGTTTTAAAATTTTGAAAATAAATATTTTATATTAGCTCATTCCGTCCCGACTATCGAGCTTAAAATTGGTCGCCTTATCTAATTGATTGAAAAGTTGCGCTGTGTATGAATTTTTAAATCGATAATATACAAGATGATCATAAAGTCGCATTAAGATTCAGAAGATTTTGTTTAACTCAGAATGAGGATAAAAACCCGAATGAATTTGCGTAATCTCCCTAATCTCTGTTTGTAATCTGTTAACAGAGAAGTTCACAAGTGTTCCTCATCTTGGCACAGCTGAACTCTTTCGCCGTCTGTTCGGGTAAAGGAACTTATGACCATCCTTCAATGAAACTAATAGGAACAAATTAAAATTTCACTTCTAATTTTGATTTGTGATTTAAAATATTATCTGCGTTTGTTGTGAAAAACAAATAGATGCTATAAAAAATTTTCGCGCCCTTTTTTTAATATTTATTTTTTCCTTTCAAAAATTGCACTATAATTTTGTTTAAACTTCTATTTCGGAGATAAAATGAAAATAATTTCTTTTTTCATTTTAAAAGGCTGCTGAATACAATAAATCTCATGTGTTAATGACTTAATAATTTAATGTCAGCTCATATAATGTTGAGTCAATAGCTTTATTGACTTGCGACATTGAGTTCATTCAAGTAGCGTAAGTCTCTGAATTATGAGCTTCCTTTTCGAATCGCCGTGGCTGACCTCTGGTAGCGAAATATGTATATGAGTCACAAGTCAATGTAAAAATATTTTGCAGTGCTCGAAATCAGCTGTTATTTAATTTAAGGTATATATGAATTTCTTTCTAACGCGTATTGAATAAACTGCAAGTGGAGTGCTAGTTTACCCGACTGGTCAATGATTATCTTGGTAGTGATTAAGGTATCAGGAGTATGTTCAAAAAACAAAAGTTGTGATTGCTGCTACTGATTGGAGATTGAGTTCATTTCCCCGCGTTGATCAAGTGCACATGGTGAGACGGAGAGATTGGATTTTTAAATTATTGGAGAATAAAAGTTTTGTTAAGAATTTGAAATGATGGCATGTTTTAAAAATGATAGTATGTTATTAAAAACTAGATTTATTAGCGTCTTGATAAAGATATGATGTGGTGGTGCCACAGGGAATTCCCCTTAGACAAGGGGATCATCGAAATATGAAACTGTGCGTAACATTGGAAAGTGTAGCCTTCTTACATATATCCATTTGTTTGAAGCAGAAGGGAAGCAAGCACATGAGAAATGATTGTAGTAGATAAGAGCCTATTATGTTTTGTTTTCCTGTTTTCTGGTGATGTTGATAATAATGATAAGAAGAAGAAATGTAGAGCATACTAAGATAACTTAGTAAAGTGTTAACGGTAATGTTTCTCATCAGTTATAATGAACTGACAGGGATATTAGGCGGTATTATTACCAATAGGAGGTGATAAAAGCAGTGAGAAAAAATGCAATAGGATAACACAAAAGAATCAAAGTGACAGGAATTGTAAAAGAAAATAGGAATGATGCATTCGAACTCTCATATAAAATCTCCAGATAAAAGAACGCCCTACTCTTGAAAATTTGCAATTCCCCAGAAGAAAAAATATTGAAAGACTATAGAAAAGATGGCTAATGTTCACTATCTGCACATCGTGATGACTGATCATGCGACCAAGGAAAGTGAATGTATATTTTAAAGACTGGGGGGCTATGCCCCCCAGACCCCCCCTCTAACTGTCTGATATATAACCCCTTTTCTATTTAGTCACAGTAAATGGCTAAGAAGTAATGGTTAAATTAATAAAAACTTCATTTACCTTGGTCGCAATGTGCAGATAGTGAACATTAACTGGAAAGATATAGAAAACAGGAAACATTAATGAAAGTTGAACATTAAGAAAGAAAAAGACAAAAAATGGAAAATCTGATAAGAGAGATGGGGGAGGGGGTTGTATTTGGAGTGCCCACTTGAAAAGGCGACTTTCACTATAGCACCGTTGTATCTAATCGAAATGGTGAATATGCTTGTCGATAGAAGTAGCGTCATTCCAGCTCCCCACGTCTCAAAAAGCTCACTCTGCCACAGAGGCCGGAAAAGTGATGCTCGATTTCTTTTTCGACAAAGAAGGACCCATACTCCTCGACTATATAGAACGGGGTGAAACAGTTAATGCTGAATGGTACTGCAACACATTGCTGAAGCCAAAACAGGCCATCAAAAACAAGTGCAGAGAGAAGCTCTTGAAATGGATAGTGCTGCTCCAGGACAACGCTAAACCACTTGTGGCCAAGAAGACTCTCCACCTGTTGGAAACATTCTGATGAGAACTTCTCAAAAATCCTCCATACAGCCCTGACATCTCCCCATGTGACTCCCATATTTTCAGCCCCTTAAAAAAAATCACTGACAGGTCATCGGTTCACCTGTGACAAGGAAGTGCGGAACACTGTGAAAAGGGATCCATATGCAACCAAGGAGTTTCAACACTGAAGCCATCATTCACTTCTTATGCTCTGAGACCAGTGCATCATTATCAAAGGCAATTATGTGTATGCATCATGTTACACATTAACTGTACGTCAAATATTCTTTACTTAAAATATTCTGTACTTAAAATATTCAGTAGATTTAACCGTCACCTCTTTTTCATTTGGGCACATCTTATAGAAAGGGAAAGACGAGGGCACAGAAAGAAATTTTTGAAAGGACACAAATTAGGGGTTAGCTGGAGTGCAAGGGGAATATGGGAAAGGAAAGGAAGGAATGATTAGGGCATTTGCTAAGGTTAGGGCATTAAGGTTAATGCCATAAGGGGTTAGGGAATTGCTATTTTTCTTTTTTTGTTATGGAAGTTGTTGCGAAGAATATAAAGACTAACATCCTATAAAGAGTGGCCAGGGGAATTAAGGTGTTTAGCAACAGGGGTGTCAGCATTGTTAAATAGGGCTGTGTTAAGGATGTCAATTTGTGCTCGGTGAATCTGGTACGCATGCTGTTACCAAATTCTCTAACAAAATGCATAGAATCTTATATATAATCCTATTGCATTTTTCTGATTGCCCTTTTATCATCTCCCATTGGTCTGCTTTCTTGTCCTATCTCAGCATGTCTTACATTTCATTTCCAGGCTTCCCAAAGGTTCCGTTCTCTTCCCCTTAGCTAATACTTTTTCTCCCCACCCCCTCCCCATATTGTTTATATTATTATCCTCTTTGCTTTGACAAAGGATAGCATCTGTCTGAAATGTCAGTTTATTTATTTATTTATTTTATTTTATTTTTTTAAATCACCCTCTATTCAATTTTTATAATTTATTAATTGTAAAAATGAAATTTATCTGAATACTTAATTCCATTGCTGCAAACTGACAGTGCATTGTATATACATGTACAATGATTATTCAAAATGCTTCTTCCAATTTGTGATTATGTTTTTGAATTTCATATAGAGTGATTACTGAAGCATCAACGAAGAGATAAACTCTCCAAGTTTTATCTCTCATCTTATGCTTACATATTGTGTGATTTTCTATATTACATGCCACCTCATGCCAAAATGTCATCTAATTTAGGGATCTTATCATAGTTCAATGGACTTAAATCAGGCAAACAGAGAAGGTGTTCTAGATCTCTTCTCATCATGCTGAAAGACATTAAATGATACTTTCAGTTATTCGTATATTAATTCTCCTGTGCTGCCTCCTTAACCTTAAGGTCTGGACTTTATCAGCTGGTGGCATTTCAAAGGTACAAGATGTCTCAAAAAAATCATACTTAGAATGATTCTAATTTAATACAGGAATTTCTTAGGCTACACATTTGTGGGGTATTTAGAAAATAATTATAGAAAGATGGAGCAGCTCCACATGTTCCTGCTCTCCCACTACTATTTTGAAAAACTTGTCAACAATGGAACAAATGAAATGGGCTAAGAGGTAGCATGTTAACAGGCCTCACATATCAACTTTATATTGAAGACACTTATCGATAAGGTTTACAATACAAAACATGCAATAGTCAATCCCAGTTGAAAGAGAATGCATCCAAATGAAACAATTTTTGTTGTTTTCTACTGTAGCTGTATACGTTATCAGCAGTGCTTGAAACTGAAAGAACATCAGTTCAAATAGCACAATGATTCAAAGATTTTTCTTCTTTAATTTGAATTATAAAACTCACATAGAGTATATCGTATCTCTCATTTATAATCACTCAAAATAGGAATTTACTGAATATGCTGTGTTACCACATGTTTAGAAGAAATAAAATTGTTTCCATCAGTTACGAAACAACTCTCATAAAGAAAAGTAACAGGTTTACTTCATTCGAGTATGCACTTAAAATAATAACTTCGTACAAAATAACAAATACAAGTGTGATAATAATAAAAAATTAAATTTATTGTTAGAAACTCTTTTTGAAATATTCTATTTAAGAAATTATTACCAAGAGTACTCACTTTGTGATTTTACTTACAATTTTTTTTTCAGTTTTAAATACAGTTTTTAATATATTTTTGCTGAGAAAATGCCTAACAGTTCTCTAGTCAGTGAATGCCATGACGAAAATACTCCGTTGACTGACCGCAATTCTATTATTCTCAAAGAGAATTCCAATTGTGCAGATATTGGACTTCACAGGTATTTACAAGATGCAACTAGTATGCATTAAGAAATCTTAATGAAAAATTGATTGTGTTTGTCAGTGTTCTTTAAATTTTCAAAATGTTGTCTTTGTTATGTAATTGATATAGATTATAGGCTTTTGTATAATCTCTAACTCACTTCCATAAATAGTTTTGTTTCTAAGAGGTGAGCATGATCTCTCTGTTTTAGCGACACAGTTAAAGTAACTTGCAGATGTATCTGAGATTGAGTTTGAATGATATTCTGGTGTTATTTGTATGAATTTAGAAAAGATGTATCTGCTCTTGTCTGTGAACATAATCTAATTGTCTCTTGTTATATTTGACATCTTAGTGTATAATTCTGCAGGACACTCCAGTATGATTTGATAATTATTTTAAAAATTATTTAACTTTAAAATTTGTTTTTCTCTTTAAGATATTAAAAGAGAAAACATTATTATTATTATTATTATTATTATTATTATTATTATTATTATTATTATTAATAAGTTCAGGATTTGTATTTTATTAATAATCCTCTGTTCAGTATTAATCACGTCATTAATACATGCTTTCTCAATATATTTCTTAATCTTAATTATGATAAGATGCGCGCGCCCGCTATAATAGATGATTTTAATTTCCAACAGTTGAAAAGAAAGCGAATCGGTTATACTTTTAAGCCACCCTTTAAGTGGAGAACTAATTTATGTGATATCGATCCAGTAATGAAACTTATTGCTAATTTTAGGGCGAATTTTAAGGATTTTAATCTTGACGATTTCGAAGATAAACGTTTTACGTTATTTGAATGATTGTTCTATGATTTAATTCTCCAGGTTACTCCTTGTTCTGCGTCTGTTATTATCAGCTTCATTATTTCTATTATTATCATTGCTTTTAGGTCCCATTCAATCATTTTTTACCAATTTTTTTTTCTTTTTTTTCTACTTCATTTATTAATTACTTAATTTATCTTACGTATTTTCTTTTCCTTATTTATTAATTAGTCGATAGTTTTAGTTTATTATATGTGTTTCATTAACCCCATTTTTGGGCCTCGGCCTGTTTGGGGGACAACATCGGGCTCTTCCTTCTGGTTTATCCGGTGGGACACTCCTGTTGTTGTTACATTATTATTATTATTAAAAAATTGTTAGTAGTAGTAGTAGTGGTGGTAGCAGTAATAGTAGTAGTATTTATTTAGTTAATTTATTTATTTATTTATTTATTTTGTTTACTCTTTTTATGAAAAGAAAATATAAAATAGTAATTAACATTGTAAAAAATGATTTCCATGTCAGGTTTGAGCCTTCAAAAAGGCCAAGAAAAAATAGTGCAGAAGACTATAATTTAGACATAAACTATAACCCAGGAGAAAAGGACTTGGATTGTCTTCAGCCACTAAATAGTAAATATAATAGGGTTTTGTTTTTTTTCATACAGGAATACCTCGATTATCGTGGTTTCGATTATCCCATTTCTTGATTTATCACTTGGTTTATTATTTGATAATGTTTATACTGTTAATATTACTGAATATTAAAGAATAAAAAAACGAGTCCAAGAAAGTGAATGGTAAACTATTTTTAATGCCGAAGTATTTCGATATTACCGTATATAATTATCACAGGCAAAACAGTTATAAAGCATGGTGAGAAAAACTGAGAGAATTTATAGTCTAACAGGGTAACAGTGTTCACCAATTAGAGATCTGATTGGTGGTACAAAACCAGTAAAACAAGCCCGAAGGCAAACCTAGAGAGCGGTGTTGACGTCAAAACTGTACAATTACAGGAATCTAAGAGGCAGTGTAAAATTACTGTACAATCTAGTCGGGAGTGGTAGGTGATTTGATTGCTGGAAATTGCCCAGAAAATCCAGGATGGCATCTCTTTCGAATGAGATCTGGTTATTCAGTAGTTTCTGTTTGTTTTTGAGATGGTTTCTTTTTATCTCAATTTCTTCTTGCAATGCAATCTTCTCTGTCTTCTTTCCTTTCCACAAAATGGTGATGCAATCTTCTATCTAGATCATACAATGCTTTTCCTGAATCAGATGCCTGGCATATGGAGACTTCCCATCTCTATTGACCCAGGCACGTCTGTGTTCTTTAAAGATGTTTCAATAAAGGAACACTTTGTGGAACCTATAGTACGCCCCGCAATCTGGGAATTGTATAGTCATTACCTATATTCTTCTTTTTAGGATTAAGGATGAAACTACTGCTGTCCTTATTAATTGATACCAAGATTTCAATTTTGCATTCCAAATTTGAATTATCATGGTTGCAAGAAATAGCTCACTAAATAAGCAACTAGAATTAGCCTATAGTTCAAGTCGCCACTGTCTTGTAGCACTTAGAAAACAAGGATGATAACAAGTCTACAGCTATCAAGAAGAAATTTAGAGTGATCAGCTTAGAATAAAAGTTGCATATCATAAATTAGTATAAGGCAAGCATAACCAAAGCTAAAATTGCAAGAGAGTACAATAAAGCGATTGAGATCTCGTATATACAATATAATTACGGTAGTAGATTTGAAAAATCCATGGCATTGATCACCCATTTTACAGGTATTATTTACCTGTGCTTCAAAGGGCACATTACGCCGTCAGTCCCGGATGCTACTACCACCTTGTAGCAGTCGTAAAAAGCTGGCAGAAGATCCAAAAAGCATCTCCCAACCTGTCCGGTCAGCGTGGGAGATTAAACCAAATGCCCCCCCCCCCTTCGGGAGAGGCCTGTGTCTTGCAGTGGACTGAAGACAGGCTGAATATTTATCCATTTATCCTTTATTTATCCCAGTTTTGGTGGATTCAGTTATTGCAGTATTTTTCGTGCAACAATGACTGCAATAATCGAGGTATCCTCCCCTCCCACATACATCACTACCACTAAAATTAGTTTTTTGCATTTAATTTGATTCATTTTTTTTTCTCTAGAACCGGAAAATACTCATTCAAATGAAACATCAAATATGGTTGTGCCAAATAAAAATTGCTGTGAACAATCTAGAAAATGCTTAGCATCTATATTTCATCCGTGCCAACGAAAACATCATACTCCTTCAGATACATTTCAAGGGAGATTACTTAATGCCATTCTTTGTCCACCTGCAGGAAATTTGGCAACTGTGTTTGTTTTTTTACTAGTGACTGCATTTACTTGGGGTGTGATCTGGTCCATGACAGGCAAGGATGCCTTGCCTGGTGGTTTTTTGTTTGCTCTTTTTATTTTAGAAGTTCTCTGTATTCTTGGTGGCAAATTAGTCTCCTTAATTTATCTTCCACCTTTAATAGGTAAGAATATTAGTATAATCATTAACAGACTTAAGCTAAATTATGCTTTAATTCATATACCTACATTATCCCATAAATACGAGGGCTGTTTTTGTTGTTTTTATCGGTGGAAATATTATCTATATACACTAGCATACGGATCCATTGTTCTCACTTATACACACACTTTAGGATAGTATCTAACCTATCTCAAAGCAACTGAACTCATCCATTCAATTCTCTACACATGCACTGTGCTTCGTAAGAGACCAGAATAAATTCGTAAGAAAAATTGCATCGCGATGGGATCCATACCATGCAACAGAATTCCAGAAAGAGCAAGAATATGATAACAGCTCAAACCTACTTGGAATGATATGAGCACGAAGGGAGGGTTTTCCTCTGCCATATCACAAAGATTGAAGAGACATGGGCCTGATCAGACAAGCCCAAACGAAAAGCCAGTCGAATAATGGAATCTTTACAGGTCCCCATGATAATCAAAAGAGTGACAGAATCCCAGCAATGTGAAGTGATGGTGATTCTGGTGTACAACTGTGGCATCTGCTTCCGAATTGTTTCCGAAGATCTGCATTCACTTCATTTGTGCTATCCAGAAAACAGGTATTGCTACAGGTGCACTATGTCTTGGCAATGGGTTCTACACTGACTGAGAATACACAGAGGGACTATAGAGGTTTCACAGAGATATCTCTTTTGCAACGATTGTAATTAATATTTGCCACTAATAAAGAAAGAAACAGGCCTTATATGTGTAAATCAAAAATAACTTAGCATGTAGATGTAATTTACTTTTCTTCTTCTTAACTTCATATTTGAATTGCCTGTAACTTTCTCTCAGATCATACAGGGAGGGTGGTACATAAGTCATGCATTGGTTTGAATAATTCATAATTTTTTTTTTTCTGGTATTTCTTTTCTTCTTTCCAGGACTTCTAAAGGACGCATGGATAATTTATCACGGGAAAATCTCGGTACCGAACAGCAGACCAATATCCTTGAATTTCACTTCGAAAATCATCGATTGATTACCTTGACTCATCGAGTCCATTGTCGATATTTTAATGTTAGACAATCTCCTAGTCAGATCACGATTGATTGTCTTGTGGCACGAAATTGTCTAATATTCCACAACGTGTCTCAAAACGATCAATCGTGGTCTGACTAAGGGATGTGGTTTAACATTAAAATGTCGACTGTGAGCTCGTTGAGTCAAGGTAATCGACTGATGATTTTCAAAGTGAAATTCAAGGATTTTGGTCTGCTGTTCGGTACTGAGATTTTCCCATGATAAATTATACACATGTTCTTTACAAGTTCTGAAAGAAAACCGAAAATATTAAAAAATTTTAAAAGTTATGAATTATTCAAACCAGTGTGTGATTTATGCACCATCCTGTACAAATTTCATCAGTTAAGTGGAAGTATTTTTTGATTAATTCCGAATAAGTTGAATACATTTTAGCCAAGAAACGTTATGGGGAAAAAAATAATAATAATAATAAATTAATGCATCAGAGATCACATGATAATTCTTTGACCGAAATCAGATTACGTAAACTGAAGTCATTCAGATTACAGTATGTGAATCAAATTAATGTAAAGCCAGTGGTAACAATTTAGACAGACTTGTTTTAGAAATGAACATATATTTAAGAACACATGTTTATTCGTGAAGCATATTCATGAAGTTATTACTACAATAAAGCTACACAATGATTAGTTTCTAGTTTTATTTAACATACATGTCATCAATAATCACAGGGACCTTAATTCAGCTTCATTTTTGAGAATGTCGCCTATATTCCTGGTCCCCTGACAGTTCGATTTAAGCAGATTATATATAATGTATTAAAATTTTTGACAATTTGAGATGTTCTACTGTAATTGATTCTCTGCTAGAATTATATGATTATCATCATTTAAAATCGCAAATATATAATTTCTCAATCTGACTTGTCATTTTTATTGTGATTTAAACTTAATGAACTATTGTACATATTAAATATATTATTATTTCCTTTCTAGGAATGTTAGTTGTTGGATTCATTTTACGTAATGTTCCTTACATCAATTTCGCCGTTGATCTTAGGCGTGATTGGTCTTCAGCCATCAGGTAAGGTATAAATATTTGAATTATTAAATTTATCATGAAACATTTTAAGAAAATTCAAATTTATGTATTAAAGAGTTGAAAAATACTGTTAAACAGTAATTTTAAGTTTTAAATATATTTACTTTTTGGATTTTGTTTGTTTGTAATTTTATTTTATGTCTTTTTTCATACAGAACAATAGCTCTGACTGTCATTTTAATTAGAGCAGGGTTAGGATTGGATCCTACTGCTCTCCGTAGGCTCAGTCTTGTCTGTGTTCGGTTAGCTTTCTTACCTTGTTTGGCCGAATGCTTAACCGTTGCTGTTATAAGCAATGTTCTTCTAGGTTTTCCATGGTTTTGGGGATTCTTATTAGGGTAAGGCAGTATACTTTTTTCTTTTTTTATTTTTTGTATATGAAAAAAAAGTTCAATTATAAATGAAAGCAGTAATTTTATTACTTTTATACGAGTCTTCATTAGTTTTCTGATGGTTTGGAAAGGAGGAATTCCTGATTGGGCTCCCACCTTCACTTCCTTGTAGTCTTTAGGACATTTAAGGTGTTGCCATAAACCCCACTCGGTCACAAACAGATCACATGGTACAGTTCAGCCCTATCCTGCTTGGTGGTGCATGGTCGTTGGTGCAAATCGATGATTTGTAGACAAGCACTGTGTGCTGTTAGAATGTATGAAGAATATTTAGCTCAACTTTGATTCATATTTCACTACATACCTAATTCTTTTTCTTCAGGACCGTTTGCATCTTCTTTATGTTGCCTAATGTGCTCTTCCGCTTCTTTCCTTTCCAAAAAATACTTATCACAGATTGGGCAAACAAACATTTGAAACTCTCTTCCACCATTTTGAATGCGCCTGACCAGCAGGAGATCACATTGTCTGCGTATGATTACTCACACTGTGCTCAACCAATCACTTTATGGACATACTGAACGAGCGCAATTGTTACTTTATAGTCAAGATTTTCACTCCCGCTCTTGAATGGGTACAACCGGGTAGACTTTATGGAAACACCCTTGCTGTCCCATGTCTATGGTAGCCCAGTTGGTAAAAGCAGCAAGTGTAAGTCCACGTTTCAGGGTTTTTCTTCATTTTTTCCATAACTAATTTTAAATGAAAGGGCTAGAATTGTTCAGAAGAACGTGATACTTTGCAAAGTAGATAAGATAGGAGCTATTTTAGTCTCCAATGGCTCAGAACTTTTGTTCACCTGGATCTCCAACTGAGCTGTTGCAGATGATGAAGAATTATGAGTTGTGTTGGAACAAGAGGGACAGTTGGGGTGCCAGAATAAAACAACTTTTAAAAAAATGAAGTGTAATCACAGAAAAGGAAACGTTAGTCCATACTGAACCATAATTGACGAGAAATAAGATCCACAATCAAATCTATCCCATTGTAACTTGGGTTATTGACAAAAATAATGCTTAAGCAAATTACTCAATATTAAATAAAGCCTTCGCTATATAATTTTTTTGTATTAGTGTAGTAATTACAGTATGTCCTCTATATGATAAACATATTGAGAAATCAGCTACAACTGTGGATTAGATGTGTTGGGCAGTTATGAAAAACTTGCTGTCATCAAATTTCCAGCTATCAAATTCCATTATACAAGGGAGTTAAGAGATGGAGAGCCATGGAAATTGAAACTCTAGAAAATGTCAAGTATTGAGGTGAATATGGAGCATGAAAACTCATAATAAAGGCTATTACGGGAGATAATGCTCTGCAACTTTAATTTAAATACATGTACTACTAAAGTCTTTAGGACAGTTGGAGACGGCTTGTTGTACCATTGTTTGCAGTGGCTCGGTTGGTAGAAGCAATGAGCTATTTGCTTATGGTCCATGCTTCGATTCCAAATGACGGAAATTTTCCATTCATTTTTTAGTCATATTGAATAAGTAGATTTTAATTTAATAGTTTTCCAATATTAGCAGGATGAAAGGCTAGTAGCTTTACAATGAAAGCTTAGTTTCTTCATAATATTGAGGAACTTCTCAAAATAGAGTTCTAATAAAAAAAGAAAACTTGTGAGTTTGAGCATTTATATATTTGGAGCTTTTTTTATAAGCGTTTTTGTACACAAATTATACTTGAAAATGTCAGATTTTTGAGATAATATACATGCAGAATCTTCTTTATTCAACACTTCTTAATATTATAGAGATTTGAAAAAAATAAACTGTTTGATATTTTTCATTCATAATAGTAACTAGTGGTAATAGTAAGTAGTTTTTATTATTATTTTTTTTTAATTTGCAGATTTGTTTTAGCAGCAGTATCACCTGCTGTTATTGTACCAAGCATGTTGGCACTTCAAGAAAAACAGTTGGGAACAAAGAAGGGTATCCCAACACTAGTCATTGCTTCTGCCAGCATTGATGATGTGTTAGCCATTGGTGGATTTGGAGTTGTTTTAGGTTTGACATTTTCAACTGGTATGTGTATTATTGTTTTTATGCAATATTTACTAGTCGAACTGGAAAATATAGAGTGGTATTAAGATTGAATTGTATTTCCAGGAAATTTAATAATGACAATTTTTCATGGACCTATAGAAGTTCTTATAGGAATTGCTTATGGAGGCATAGTTGGTATGCTTTTATGGTATCTTCCCAATCAGAAAATGGTAAATAAATAAATTTCATTAAATATATTTTATTCATATCTAAACATGGTATTTCCTCTAATAAATAAATAAATAAATAAATAAATAAATAAATAAATAAATAAATAAACAAACAATTTTTAAGTAGTTCGTGACACAAAGGTAATGCTGCTTTTTCTTGTGGCAATAATTGCATTATTTTGTGAGATACAGAAAACAAAATGTCGAATTTTTTTTTTTTTTAATTCGTAAAATAAAATTACATTGATTGTACTCTAACGCTTAACAAAATAATAGCATTAGCCAAGATAATCTAGAATAAAGGTATAATAAGTCCAGCTTGTCAGAAGTGCCTAACACACATGCGTATTGGACTTTGGATGAGTTTGACCCTACACTCAGTAAGCCAGAAGTGTGCGGCAGCCATTAATTTGGTCAAGCTTTCACTTAAAAATGCCCTACTGGTCAACGTTTTTCTTTGAAGAAATGTTTATTTGTAAAACGTACCATTGTATAGATTTATTTTTCATTTACCTGCATAAATAAAATTATTCTAAAATAATATCAAAATTATTATCTTATTTTCTTAACTGCTAACAGTTAGGCCAACTCTATTTCGAATCTTAACAAGGAAGGTTAACAAGAAATACGTTATCATCCTTATCTCTGTGTTCTTATTAAAACCTAAGTACATTTTACATTAATTATAAGCCTCTCCTATTGGTTTATTTTGTTTTTATTTAATTAAAAACAATTGTATGAAGGATGAGAATTGTGAAAGAGTGAAGGAGTCGTTAAGGGTCGCTCTCACAAGATTTACTGTGGAGGTTTTGCTGTCATCCAGTTACGTCAAAATAAGCATGCACAGTGAGACATTTTTAGCACTTTCGGCCAGATGACCCCCACCTTATTCTAGATCACCTTTAGCATAGCTGCATTATGCTATAAACCACCTGAGAGAGATGGGTCCAACTTACAAATTAGGTTTGATGCTAGATTAACTGCCATTATTCAAACTTTCTAAACCATACAACCTTAAGTACACCTCTAATTGATTTTGTAATACATTTTTGGTTCTGTCCACCATTTCTTATCCACACAACTGCCATACAATTGTTCTTCGCTCATTCTTATGCAGACTTACAGACTACATTTCTCTTTACTAAGTATCTCTTACACCACAATTTGGAGCATGACCCCATCTCTTAAAAATTTCACCTTTACTGGACTCGGCTTAGGAAAATTATATAGTAAATAATTTCTTTATATATAAGAATTCTTAACATTTTGAAAGTTAGTAAAAAATTGCACCATATAGAAAATAGAATGAGCAAGCAAGTTTTCGTTAATATAAACTGTAATACATAACTGTCAGTAACTGAATCAGGAAATACAGGAGCACAACTGTACATTTTTAATGCCAATTAATAATTTTGTTTCTAATGCTTAATTTCAGGAGCATTCAACATTGTATAGGATTGTATTATTGCTGACAACGGGTCTTTTTGCTCTGTTTGGAAGTCGGGCAACAGGGTATGCTGGATCTGGTGCTTTATCGTGTTTAATTTTATCATTTGTTGCTGCTTATGGATGGAGGAGGAGAGATGAGAATTCTTTAGTAAGGGAAAGACTCTTACGTGGCAATTGCAAAAATTATTAATAATTTGAAAAAGAAACAGTTTTTATAATTTTTGTATTAATTTTTTTTTTTCTGAATTATTCAACAGTCTAAAGTCAGTAGCTTCTTTTCTTGGCTATGGCTATTCTTCCAACCATTACTTTTTGGCTTGATTGGAGCAGAATTAGATATAAACAATTTAAAAAGCAAAATTGGTAAGTCAGTAAAAGTCTTTATTTTTTTTTCTTTTTGTTAGATGAATGTTATTCTTTGTATATATTTTATTACATAAGGAATACTTTTTTTTTTATTTAAAGAATTTGGACTAGCTGTTTTGGCATGTGGCTTATTCATAAGAATTATTATATCTTGCTTGTCTGTTTTTGGTGCTGGTTTCACTATGAAAGAAAAAATATTTATTGCTTTAGCATGGCTTCCAAAAGCTACTGTACAAGTAAGAATAAATTTTGGAAAATTATTTATAAGGCCTTCATTCTTTTTTTCTTATATGGGATCACTGTTCTTTGAGCATTTTCCAAAGTGTGCAATTCTCTACATCTAGTTCTTTTCTTTATGACTTTTTTTGCATCCTACCAGTCCTACATCTAGGTTCTTCTTTATACAGTAATTCCTTCTTATAAATATTAAAACAGAAACCACTACTAATTCCTTAACATTAAATAAATGCTATAATCACTGATATAGCCAGGATATTTGATACCAGAGGCATCCATTTGGATTTTAGATACAGTAGGCACTTTTTTTGTCGGCTCCCTAACTTTAAGTACATTTTCTATACAGTCTATCCCATTTAATATGATCCTTTTCCCACATATTACGCTGCTTCTCGCCACTGTGCATAAGTACAGTCTAGTGCAAAAAGGGGTTTTTTTACCTGCTCCGTAGGAACTGAGCTTACCTGAAGTTGATCAGTTGCAAAATCAGGTACTTTTACTGAGAGTCAAGGCAGATTAGACTGGACCTGTCCCTTCTGAATGAAAATAGGGTGGCAGGTATATGCTTGGGATGTGCTATTCACGTGCTCAACTATGACTTGAGTCTAAACCTTTATGCAGTAGACTGTACTTTGAGCTCGTTTATGCCATAGCGACTGTCTATGTCGCAGGCTTAGTGCATCTCCATGTTCCCACCTCGCATACGCCCTCTTCAGGTCTTTGTTTTAATTCATTTCATCCAACATTCCTTGTCCAAAATATCTGAAATTAAATGTAAAAACACTTTCACTAGATGCTTATTTCAAGTAGATTGTTATATATTTACATTTATAATGACAAGGTACGTGAAAAAAGTGTAATTACAATTTATAAGATTTATAAAATAATGGGTAGAGTATAGAATAATAAAAAATATAGTAGACTAGTACTATATTTGGATATTTTAGATCTTTCAGCCTAAGACATTTTTCCCGTTTAATACATTATTTTTGCGTGGTCCCTTCAGGATTGTATTAAGCAGGTACTACTATATAACCTTTCTCACAAAAACTTAACAGTATTGCTAGAATTACACATAAACAAGGAATGAACTGTATTCTTTCCATTACTGAATACCTCTCATAACACTTTGTGCCATCTGACAGTTTTCGATCATACTTTTTTTAACGGTGCTAAATACTTTTTCTGAAAGGTGCTAAATAAAGATTTCCTGATATCGCAGCTGTTATAACCTCCAGCTTTGTTCATTTAATCACCCTTTATGTTCTATCCCACATCGACTATCCCACTCATCTTCTAGAACTTTCCTACCACTATATCCTATAGGAGCGTATATACTATCTTGTCACTATATTAAGAGTAGTTAGTAATAAAATCGGATGTGGAGAAACAATTGCATTGCTATGGTGCTTCTGACTGCTGCATATACATGCAAAGTCATGAGAAAGCAATATGAAAATTGAACAAATCTGTCACTCACACATTAAGGCATGGAATAATCCAAAACAGCATATTATGGTTGCACCCTGTCATTGTGATCATGGCAAAGCGACAAAAATGAACAAATTCGAGCATGGCATGTTAATGGTGTCTAACGCATGGGTATATCATTTACGAGATGGTTCAGGAATTAAACTTTCTGTAATCTGTTGTGTCCCTTGTGTATACGGAATACCTTCTGGAAGGCATTACATCTACCAGGGACAATGCAGTGGCTGACTTTCTCTCCATTCATGACTACCACTCGAGAGAGGCAACCCTGAGTTGCATGCATTCTCATTACTTTTGAAACGGATCTTGTATAGTAGTTAATGTCCAACAATGTCCTTTTACAGAAAAATGTAGCCAACTCATTTGTGCTTTCATATATAAGGTGTATCCAAATGAAAAGGAGACCACCACTATATCTAACGAATATTTTAATTACAGAATATTTTATGTACAGAATATTTGACATACAGTTAATGTGTAACAAGACACCTACACATAATTGCCTCTGATAATGATGCACTGATTTCTGACCATAAGAAGTGAATGATGACTTCAGTGTTGAAACTCCTGGGTTGCATGCGGATCCTTTTTCCACACTGTGTTCTGCACTTTCATGTCACAGGTGAACCGATGACTGTCAGTGATTTTTTTTTTTAAGGGGCCGAAAATACTGGAGTCACATTGGTAGATGTCGGGTTGTACGGAGGATGTTTGAGGACTTCCCATCAAAATGCTTCCAGCAGGTGGAGGTTCTTCTTGGCCACAAGTGGCTTAGCATTGTCCTGGAGCAGCACTATCCATTTCGAGAGTTTCTCTCTCTCTGCTTGTTTTCGATGGCCCGTTTCGGCTTCAGCAACCTGTTGCAGTACCGTTCAGCATTAACTGTTTCACCCTGTTCTAGCCAGTCGAGGAGTACGGGTCCTTCTTCATCGAAAAAGAACCTGAGCATCACTTTTCCGGCCTTCATGGCAGAGTGAGCTGTTTTGGGATGTGGGATGACACTACATCTATCGACAAGCATATTTACCAACTTCGATTAGGTACAAAAGCGTTACAGTGAAAGTCTCCTTTTCATTTGGGCACACCTTATATATCATGCTGTTGCTCGTGTACAAATTTTATAAAAGCAAACACATTAAATAAAAATTTAGCCATAAGCTGAATGAATGCCCTTATTGAAATTATAGAAATCTTATTAACAAAATATATATACTTTTACAGTATATAAATGTAAATAAAACAAATTTGTTTTATAAATTAAAAATTAATGTATTTCAAATATCAGAAAATAATACATGCATTTTTATAAATAAATTTGCTGTTTGTTATACAGGCTGCTATAGGTCCTGTTGCTCTCGATTATGTTCGTGAAAATAACATCGGAGAATATGAAGAGACTCTTGGTATTCAGGTGAGATTTTCTTTAAGAGTAACATATTATTGTAAGATTGTTAAAACTTTTACTGTAAATTTAAACTTTATTTTCAGGTTTTGACTATTGCTGTCCTTTCCATTGTGATTACAGCTCCCTTAGGAGCTGCTGCGATAGCTATTTCTGCTCCAAAATTTCTTTCTCACGATTATGACAAATCTATGGGGAGTAAAGACACTATTTCAAATGAACAAAATAATGTAGATGTAGAACATGGTAGTGGTGATCATTCAAAACTGTGAATTCATTGTGAAATGTAAATTAAAATATTCCATAATTTTATTTGATCACATGTGATTCATTGTCAACTCTCATTGTGTACATGTTGTAATTTTATGTGATTTGGAAAAGAAAAAATGTTTTTCATGAAAATATTACACTTTTCTATTTGTGTACCAGTAATAAAAGCCATTATATTTTTTTATAAATTTTCTTTTACTATATGCTTGTTTTTCAAAATGCATTCAAGAAAATATTACTTTACAAAACCGATGTTTATTTCTAAATCACGATGCTTCCATATGTAAAGAAAAGTTCCTTGTTCCTGATGGTGTTTTGTAACATCCTTATCTGTGGTCCCAATAAAATGAAAAAAAATCATTTAAAAATATAAAAAATAATAATAAAAAATAATTTAGGAAATAATCTTTTAATAGTAGATGATGACACAGATTGGTTTGCCCAAAACTTAACTACTATTTGAAGATTCTGTTTTACATCTCAGGGCTAAGAAAGCATCTTTGCGTTAACTAGTTTACTTATAAGAGCCAAAAATTAATTCGAACTAGGTTGTGGAACTTTTCCTTCCATTTTTTTCTTATAATATCATTACTTTATGCTTGGAGCATCATCTGCAGTTTCCATTTATTAATTTGTTCCTACAAGTGCTTTGTAATCAACAGTAATCAGTAAATCTTGGTAACTTTGATCATGGGTACAAAACTGGTATGTTGATAGCTAATTCTGTTGCTTATGTAATAATCCTAGGGTACTTTTGAAGGTGAATGTATAAAGGTTATACCATAAATGTATGCCAACAATGGATATATCTGCAAAACAAGAAGCCAACCGCTTTTCCACACGGTTTTATTTATCATGAATACGAAATACGAGCGGTTGGCTTCTTGTGTTTTGCTGATATATCCACAGGTAAATTGGTTATTATTATTTTTTCCTAGTTAAATAATGGATATATCTGTCCATTCAGCGATCACTAATGATTGGGTCACTGTACATCGACCAGAGGGCACAAGTAGCAAAGATTAACTCCAGTTTAATATCAGAACCTAAAGCGGTGCCACCAAGTGAACATATACATGGTACAAGAGTTACACTCTATTCATAATCAGATATTGCACACTGTTGTGTTTTCAGTTGTACCAAAAAGATGCAGTTAACATACGGAGTAAATGGCATGAAGCTATTTCAGTCCGGTCCAAGTCTACACCAATATTCAAGGAATTTTTGGCTCTGATGGTTTAGGAGCCTTCTCATGCCCACATTAGATCCCTTTGTCTGGTGAGATCCTTTGCTGTCTGATCGCTGATACATCTTAATGGCTTCCTTTCATCTGATGTTAATAATTTGGTTCCACAAAATTCTGTGCCTCCCCACTGCCAACAAAGTAAAACTTTAAAAATCTATAGATACTAGATGATCTGAACTCAAATGAAGACTAAATCCTCCTGGATCTACAGGGTGGCCCATAAATAAGTTTTAGTCTTTGACAGCCTATAACTTAAATTCACTCAAGGTCAGTTTGGGTTGGCTGAGGTTTCTAACACATTTGAATTGCAGTGAAGCACACTGTTTGGAATTTTCTTTTTTTTGAGTGACTTTCTTGCCCGTTTTCTCAAAATCTTTCAAGGGGAAGGGTGTGATTAAAAATTGTTTTTAGACTAATGTGGTGGTGTTGCTCTACAGGGTAGCAATTGGAAATTTTTCTCTATCTTTAATAATTTTCGAGTTAGCAAATGGATGACCTTAAATTTGGGTATCAAGGTCAAATTTGAGTGCGGCAATGAATTCCCCACCCCACCCCCCTATTACCTATAAACCACACACATCAGATCTCGCCTACCTGGCAACTTTGAGATATCTGCCATGTTTCCAGACTCTTTGGACACCCTGTATAATTAAGGAGGTATCTCAAAAAAAAAAATTCCCTATTTAATGATGGAAAGTGATGATTTGTATCTGGTTAATTGTGAAGATATGGTTGTTTTAATTGTTGTATATGTTTGTTTTAATTATTGTGCATGGTTGTTTTAATTGAGATATTAGAAAAAATTCTCAAAATTCTTTTCACTCTAATGGGATTTTAGATGCGTGATTTTCATATAATGAAATTATCTTAAATTTCAATTTAAGGCAGAACAATCCAATTTTGTTCCCCGTTTCTTTGTGGGAATTAGCAGATATTCAGAGAGGAAAAAGGTAAATTCTTCCATATCAGTTTTTTATTTCACTTAATTTTTTTTCTTATTTTCCGATATAGTTTAAAATTTAGTAAGCAATTGGTGCAAATTTATTTTTAGTACAATATTATTTATTTTGCCATCTGGCACCATCCCATCGCTTGCAATTAAATGCAAACCAATTTTAAGTCATTATACTAGCTTTGCAGGAAAGCGAGATTTTTCAAGTTCAAAAAATGGCAATTCAACCTATAAAAATAAAAGGGAGTTTGCATTCGTTTATAAAAGAATTTCTTAAATATTTAAAGGTTTTCTGTATATTTAATACACATTATCTATAAATTTTTGTGTAAATTTTAATAAAAGTTTACTAAAAAAAAGTTTTTATATGAAAAATTTAAAATTCTGGACTACTTCACGTTAAAGGAATTCCCTGGTTAAAATTATTTTATTAAAATATTAAAATATGCTTTCATAAATTAAAAATTACTTTCGTTTATTATTTGATTAATAAATTATAAATTAAAATATAAAGTTTTATGAATTTAAAAAAAATGTGAAAAGTTAACGAATTTAAAATTTCTTCTAGCGCACCATAGATGGCAATACTAAAAACGTTAATAAGAACCGCGCAGGGGTTCATAGTTTTCGAAACAATGGATTTATTAATTTTCATAGGATATTTAAAGTTTATTTATTAAATAATAATAAAAGTAATTCCTAATGAGTTTCTTTACATCACGTGGCCTTACCCGTGTAGCACTGACATTTTTTTAAAATCGACTATGGAGTAAATATTAGCGATATGCATTTTGTTCAGAAATAATTTCAAGCACTGAGCACGTTAGCCATAACCATAAAAAAGAAGTAAATTTTACAAGTTATTTTGCTTATTAAATGAACATGAGCGAGATTAATAAGTATAGTTTCATTACGTTTTAGTTTTATTAAGTGATGCAATATTTTGGCTAGTATTTTTAGCTCAAAGCCAAGTTGTGATTAAGTAAATTAATTTCAGTATTTTTGACCCGTGAATGATTTTTTCCCTTTAAATTTGAATGCGCTCTAGTTTTGCGAATGGATAATTTATAAAAGTTTTATTTCCCTTTTTATAGATCGGGAGGAATCGATATCAATGTCTGTTTCACTTAAAGTGAGTATATGTATACATGTGTTTTAAGTAATTCTTGTTTTATGTAAATCGGCAGCTTTTAAATTCATTAGATGCAGACGATAGTCGTTTTATGTAATCTGCCTGCTCTGGCTTTATGCTGGTGAAGAGTGCTGGTTTCTTTATCAAACTCATCTCCTTTCAGTGAAAAACAGAACTTTTAAAATGTAATTTAAAAAAAAATAGATGGGCAATTTTCCTTGTTGCACAACAGATTTATTAGAATTTTGAAAAAAGTCCAGTTTTAAATTTGCTTTCCAAACAGCGATTGCTCTGAAATAGAAATGCATCACATGTTCATGATATTCAAACAGAGTATCCTCATACTTTTGAATTTTTTTTTCTTTTTTTCTTAAAGTCCATTCTAAGTATTAAATATAAATTCTTTGTTGACACATACATTTATTTAAAAATCAGGGATCTTGCTAGAAATCGCTGGTTGCTGGTTAATTTTTCAAAGAAAAACGACTTATTTTGTATAATGTTAAGAGTGGTGGTCAGCTACCATTGCAACATTAATAATAACAACAATAGTCTGCTTTAAATCTTACTGACACCTTACAGCCTACACCATATATTGCACACTTAAATTACACTCTATGAGGGGAAGTCAATAAGTTAAAAATGAATACAGAAATGAAACAAATACGAGTAGTGAAATGAAAACTACTTTTATTTCTCCACACAATCTACCTGTAGGTTGAGGACTTGTCCCATGGTCTCAAAAACCAGTAAGATAAAGTTATTTGGGCTGCTGTCTGAACTAGACAGAATATACTTCCCTTAGCACAGCTTCCTTTTCGGCAGAAAGATTGTGTCGACAAATGGAAGTCATGAGGAACAAAGTCAGGACTATTTAATAAGCAGCGTGCCTTTGTAATCCCAAAAGACTGCCGACAAGACAACTGAGATGCCGAGAAAGTTTAAGTGGAAAGTCCTCAAGCACCCTCCATATGACATCATCTTTTAGGTGAACACTTTTCCTACAATGAAGCTGTATCCTCTTAATCGAAATGACGATGAAGCTGTACAAAGGGAAGTCGCCACTGGTTCAGACAGCAGTCCAAAGAATTTTCTGCTGGCAGTCTTGAGGGACTTGTGAAATGATGAGACAAAGTGCATCAAATGTACAGGGAGATTATGCAGAGAAATAAAAGTAGTTTTCAAATCAGTGTTTGTTTCATTTCTATGTCCATTTGTAACTTACTTACTAACTTCCTGCATGGTGGTCGCGGAAATGGTGATATTTTAATGCTGGTCGCATGCAAACAGTGCCGTCCAGTGTAGCTAGATCTCTGAAAACAAAAATTAATAATAACCTCTTAGCATATATAAAAAAATTTCCAAGTTGAACTCTAAATTCACAAAATCATGCATGCTACCAAAACCAAATGAGGTTCTTTTGTGAGCAAATGACGACAGTTATAAAAAGGGTTGACTAGCAATGGGCATTATCGAAATCAAGAAACTATCTACATTATATCAAACAGCATAATATGTAAATAAATTTATATGGAAAAATGTGAAAAGTTACAACAGCAAAAGCCTTAAAAGGAGATTCCACATACTGATTCACCAAATTTGAAAAAAAAAAAATATATATATATATATATATATATACACGAATAGCTTTCATCCACTTAACTACCCATGCAAAACCATTCAATGAACTTCTCAAAATTTTCTGGGAAAAAAAATATATTTAGGTTATCACCAGTGCACGCTGTTAATACGAGGGGAGATCAAAAAGTAAGTTGCACTAACTCACCACAGGAGCGCGCTGTGTCGCAATTTTGGGCAAAGTGGAGAACGGGACATTAACTGCACAGACGTCTGATAGGACGGTTGCTGTGGTTTCCTGTCGTGTTTTGTGTGACTAGCGGGCTAAAAGCAATGGCACGTCAACTGGATGTCCACTCCAAACTTGAGGTACGAGCAGCAATCCGATTTCTATGGGCCAAACAGGTGAATTGCACGGATATTCATCGTGAAATCACTGCTGTATATGGAAATTGAGCGCAGTGTGATTTTGTTGCACGATAATGCAACACCTCACAAGGCCTGCCAAACGTGCGAACTGCTGCAGCGATTCAAGTGGGAGGTTTGGCAACATCCTCCATACAGTCCCGACTTAGCGCCATGCGACTTTCATCGTTTCGGTAAGCTCAAAACGGAACTCGGTGGACAACGATTTCGAAACGGTGAGGAGGTGAAAGCGGCTGTCATCGTGTGGTTACAAAACGCTGGAGGAGATTTCTATGCATCCGGAATTGAAAAGTTGGTTGATTGTTCGGATAAATGTTTAGGGTCTCTTGGGCACTATGTGGAAAAGTGAACCTACATTGTATGCTGCTACAGCCGTGTTGCTTTTGTATAGGTGGTGTAATAAATGGCCATACCATGAAGTGCAACTTACTTTTTGATCTCCCCTCGTATTATATCGGTAATCCTACTCTACAATTCGGTTATTTATAAACCGCACACATTGAAACAAACTTCATAAATTTTTTTTCTCGGAAAATTTTGAAAAGTGCATCGAATGGCTTTGCATGGATAATTAATTTGGTGAAAGCTACTCACAGAATTTTTTTATTTTTTTTTTTATCAAATTTGGTAACTCAAGAGTATGTGGCATCTCCTTGCTAGTCTCTGGTTCGAGCCTAAATTGTGGAAATTTTTCTTCCAATTTTCCTAATTGTCAGTTGTTGAAGTATTTTCTTCTGATCCTTCACTTCTCTTCGCATTTTACTTTCACTATATTATTCTGGTGATTAAATTTTCATGATTTTTATTATCAGTGATAAAATTGAAGACGTCCTGGATTTTAGGTCATTCAAAAATGATTGGCATTACAATTTTTTTTTTCTCTACACAAATCATTTATGAGGACCAAGTGGGTGCACATGACATTAGATATTCCCTCCCAATGTCTATGCAATTTTGTCTCATTCTGACAGTTTCCATATTACCACAGTAAACTATTCTTTAGGAATATCCCAGTATCACTTCAGACAGTCCCTAAAGTGTCATTGAAGCGGAAGAGAACTTCTCACGGCCTCTTTCATTCCATTGAACATAGTTGTTAGATAAATAAGGAGCATGAGACCATACTATTTGCCATAGGGCCTCCGAGATGGCACTGATATGGTAATTACTATACTTTATCAAGCTCGTGAACACCAGATTGTCCAATATTGCTTATTATAATCTGCTTCTATGTTTTCTGGTGCTGCCCACAAATGTATACACACATCTGCATGCATGACTGAGCCAACTTCTTTTTTTATGCAATGCTGCAATGTAATCTGATAGCAATACATAGCACTATAGTTTCTGACATGCACACCAAATTTGCATTTCAAACGGCTACTTTTCGAGAGTTGTAGGGAAGTGCCAAACACTTTTGAATAACCCTATCAAAATTTTATTTCCAGTAAAATTCTTCTATTACTAACTTAGTCTTCTTCTGTGTTTTAAATACTTTCCAGAATTATCACTTGTGGAATAAGAGAATTTTGGTATGGCAATCGGTATTTTCAAAACCAAAGAATATCAGGGCATTTTGTAATCGAAGTGAATCCACAGATAATAATAAACCCACATCATCAACTTTAAGTGCAGAGGAAATGCCAAAGTATGAAAAGAAAATACCTCCAGAGCCACCAACGAATTGCTGCCGAAGTAACTGTGCTAACTGTGTATGGATTGACTATGCACAAGACATGCTGGAATATTATAAAGATGGAGGGCATAGTGCATTGAAGATAATTGAACAACTTGATGATGAAAACCTAAAAGCTTTCTTGAAAATGGAACTTAAATTTCGGATGAAACGGAAATGAGTGATATTATTTTTATAGCAATATTTTTTTAGATGGTAGATGTCTTTTCATTAAATCATGTAGAATATTTTTTTTCCTAATGTAAATAAACGTTTGAAGAATTTTTGCATTACTTTTATAACAATTTATTTAAATAATATATAAAAAATACAGAAAAAAATAGTTTGTATATATATCTGTACAATATAAAGAAATATATATATAATAAACATTTTTTTACTCTTTAATCTCTTCCTGCAGAATTCCTAAAAATAGTTAAAAATTTAATATTAAGCACACAATGTATTAAAGATTGAATCTAATCAAAATTAGATGAAGATGCACTTTCCACCAGGGAATAATGTTAGTGGGAAGCATAGCTCTAGTTGAATGCTGTTATCATGAGTACACCAGCATTAAGGCAGATGTTTCGAAACTATAGTTTTGGTTTCACTATTATAAGCTACAACACAAACCATGCTACATGGTTGAAAATTTGAGAAGTCCTTGTTTCAACCTTCCACCTTAGTTGCGTGAATTTGCAAGCTCTGCTACAAGGTGGCACCACGATAGTATTAAAAATGGCGGATGTCAGTGATAGTATTAAAAAAAGCACATTACAAGCTTCACCATATAGTGCCTCATCCAGTCTATAGTCCTGACTTAATACTGTCAAACTTCTACATGTTGGCCCTTTAAAAAATGCACTCCATGGGATCTAATTTGAGTCTGATGAACAGTGACTGCCATCTGCCAGTGACAAGGTCAAATAGTTACTTTGTCAGTATAAAAAAACAGCAACTGCTTTTATCAATTTCAGGGTGGGGAGGGGTTACTAAAACAGCGTAGTTTCAAACCAACCGCTGCAAAATTTTGACAAATATTGGTAACACATTGAATCTGTTATGAGCTTTGCTTCCCATTTTACTTCTTCCGTATTTCTACTGTGACTAGAAAAACGTGCCCATCCCACTTAGTTGTATAAAATAGATACGTGTATAATAGAATTTGATAGTTTGTTACTATTTGGATCTACAAACGTTTTTCCTATTTGCTTACAATAAAAGTGACAAAGGCACTTTATTTCCAAATTGAATTACTTCTTTATCAAAGGCATTTTTTCCTTTATTTATTTATTTATTTTTTTTTTTTTAGCTCCTCTTCATCATTTCTTGATAAATGATTCAATTTAAAAGTAAAAAGAAAAAGAGGAAAAATACAATTTGCAATACTTACTATCCAAAATCTGCTTATATGATACTACTGCTAATGAATCTTCATTTTCAAGTAAAAAATTTTTACCCTTATCACAACTTTCACCTACACAAACAAATGTTCAATTAGAAAGATAATACAAATATAATGAACCGTTTCAGAAAAAGCTTTTTTTTTTTTGTTAACTCTTAACCTATTATTGGATCAAGTGGAATTTTTCCAAGAAAAGGAACTTTCATTTCTTCTGCCATTTTTTCTCCTCCACCAGTCGTAGGAGGAAAAATTGCACTTGCAACCTTAAGCATAAAGAACTTACAATTAAAAAGAGCATAAGAATACAAAAATATTATTATCCAAATATGCTTCAGATCATATAGCCATTAAAAAATCGGTATATTTGAGAAGATTAAGTTTACCTTGCATTTTGGACAAATAAATCCACTCATGTTTTCAATCACACCGATAATAGGAACTGAGAGCTTTCGACAGAAATCTATCTCTTTTCTTACATCTAGCAAGGATACTTCCTGCAAATGAAATCATGCAGTTCTTTCTATGTTCACATTTCTTCCATAAAAATAAGTTTTAAAAACAGGGGCAATGAATTTACTTGGAAGTACCTGAGGTGTTGTTACCAAAATAGCTCCATCTATCTTGGCACCTTTCATGTATTGCACAATAGAAAGATGTTCATCAGATGTGCCTGGAGGAGTGTCAACAAGTAAATAATCCAAATCTCCCCAGTCAACATCACGTAAAAATTGCTTGATTATACCTGTAAAAGCATATATTCTTTTATTTACTACAAAAATGTGATAAAAACACTATTAAGATTCGCCAATGAAAATTAGAGCACATGGAGGTGCATTTCAATGTCTATGCTTCTCGCATTAGGAGAACATCGGCCCAACAATGATGTTAGTCTATCTTCTGAAATGCATATCCTGGTTTTTCTAATCTCATTGTTGAACCGATTTAATCAATTTCCTTTACAAAATTTGATTCTGTTCCTATAAAAATACCAACCATTCTTTTTGGGGCCTCTCCAAATAACAGCATCATCTGGACTGCCCAAAAGAAATCCAACGGACATTACTGACAAATTATCGTCTACATACTTTAAATGCAAAATAATGTTGCTGTTCACTTTATGTTTTACAATGAGATAAATTCATCTAATAGTATTACATAAACGAATGGATAAACTTACAATTGGAGACCAACCTGATCCACTTTGATGAACCTGTAAGTAGGAAAAATTTTATCTTTATTTCTTAATTACATTTTCCTTCATTGAATAAATTTTATTTAGGAATGCATTGATATTTCCTGCTTGAAGCTGATTGATTCAAGCTGCGACAAATTGTTAATTGCTAAGATGAAGCTGTGTTACAATGCTGAAAAAATTACAGTAAGTAAACAGGTTTTTCTAACATGTTGAAAGTCGATTAACATACAACATATCAGAAGAACCCACAATATCATAAAATCATTAATAACAAGTAGAAAAGAGAAGGAAAAATTCCGCAATCTAGACTCAAAACCTATCACTGGCTCTGCTCTTACCAAATGAGCTACTGCATAGTATTTCATTTGTTTTTAATTTTTGTCCGCCCGGCTATTTTATCTTTCCACCCAGCTGATAACATTTTCTGGGGAGAACACTGGACGTCCATGAAATACCAAGCAGCTCAATCGGCAGAGCAAGCCCACAACTTATAAATCGGGAATCATCCTTACCTAAATCATCAAATAAATTGATGAAATTCAATTCAAACAAGAGTTGAATTTCATCAATTTATTTGATGGTTTAGGGTAAGGATGATTCCTAATTTCCGAGTCGGGGGCCTATTCTGCCGATTGAGCTGCTTGGTGAGTTCATGGAATTAAGTATGGATATATTGTAACAGCTTTGGTGGTTCATGTCCGTGATAGCTCAATTGGTAAGAGCAGCGCATGGTATAGGCATGGTCCCTGGTTCGAGACCAGGTCGTGGAATTTTTCCTTCTCTTTTCTATTTGTTATTGTGATACGTTGCTTTTCTTTTCTTCAGTTGCTTTATTATCTTCTGTTTGAAATTCATTAATGATTAATGAAAGTGAACCTTCTTTCAAATTTTTAATATGGATCATTTTGAAATTATTGCAATATAAGATGCCACGTGTGAACTGTAAAAACCCTGACGGTTTTCACTTTATTCAATGTTTTGAAGCATCCTTGCACTGTGGTTTTGCGCTAAATGAACATATTTATTTTTGGCGAGTGCTTTTTCATTGACGTGTTTCCTGTAAGTGCTATGATTTTGTAATGGATGATGCATGAAAAAAATGGGAAAATGCTGCAGAAACACAGAATGTTAAAGGACAAAAATTAAGTCTTTTTAAGGATTAGAGGTTTACCTTTTTGGTTAAAGTAAGAACATTTGAAAACAAACTTATCACTGGTTGGTTCAAACATTTAAAAAATGAACAAGTACCAATAAGGATTACACTAAAAGAAGGCCACTGAAGAATTAGATGTACAATTTTGGAAGTTCATAGGTCAGGGTTGCCAAACTTTTTTCACTGAAGCGATGTGGCAATCTACTGATATCCAGGGAATAAAATTGTGATCTACCATGAGTTGAATCCACTTTCTTGCTAATATCTTTGGTTTGCAGCAAGCCAGCTCATCAACTCTGTGAAGAATCAACAGAAAGTGCTATTTGGAGCATTTTAGCATAAAAAAAAAACTGCTAACATATACATGTATAACCTCACTTTCCTTGTTTCAACGAGAACACAGACTACCTTTACTACATATTATAAATGATCAGGTTTATGTTTGGAATCGAATAAAAAGCTTGTCAAGATCAGTGGGCAGTCCTGTCATTGGTGAATTATCCAATCGGGATAATTTTGTGGGACTATTACTTCGATCAGCAGATTATTACCAAAGAAGAGAATATAAACAAAGGCTGATCATTGTACAGTTCTAGGCTGGTCATAAAGGCCCAAAATTGTTTATGTGTATCAAAGAGTTATTTAAAATATTTCAGTCAAAGAGACTTGATGATCACCAGTACATTTCACGTTTTTTGGATTTTTTTTTTTTTTTAACTCGTCCAGCATACTAAGTTGACTTTGCTCCATTTAACTTCTCTTTTTCCAAGTTTGAAGGGAGATGATTTGATGCAATAGAGAGGATTCAAAAAGCTGAATCAAAAATGGTACATAGAATCATGGATGAACAAAAAATAAAGACTTTTTTTTTTTTTTTTAACAGAAGTAGCAGGAATAGTGTTTGTGCTCACAAGTAGGACTACTTTGAAGGTGACAGCCATGAATAAGATCTGGATACGATATATAGTAAGACCCTGACTTACATCGTTTCTCACTTAAGTCCTTTATAAACTTAGACCACTGTTTCGGTGTTACGACGCTTGTTTCGCATTTTCGCCAAAAAAAAAAAAAAAATTATAAAAAAATGCAAGTGTGTTCGGTTATTATTGTGAATCATCATGCAAACTAGCCAATTATGAAAAATAAAGCTCTAAGCTTAAATTTAGACGTATGCATTGAAGATGTCGATGAACTTTTGCTTTCTCATTCAGATGAATTTTCTAATAAAAATCTTGTGAAGGTAAAGGAGGAAGTTTTAGGAAAAGATGAGTCTGCTGATGAAAATGAGGGAGTGCCAGTCAAAGCGCTGACACGAGCAATGCTTTCTGAGGCTTTTAACCATTTAGAAGCTGCTATGGCTATTTTTCCGACTCTGAATGCAGTTCTCGTGTAAATAGAGGAATAAGAAATTTGCATCAGTGCTATAGACAATTGAAGGGCTTGCGGCAATAAAGACGTAATCCACAGGAAAAATTTTTTTGAGAAAAGTGATGTCATATTTTTAAAAAAATCTGTAAATCTGTATAGTTGATGTTTTGGTTTACTGTGATTGCAGTTTACTTATGTAATTTTACTGAAATGCTGTAAATGGCTTTCAAAACCAGTAATTGTTACATTTAGTAAGAACTTCTTCCTGTGAGTATGTCCTTAATGCCCCGACCCCTTCAATTGTACAGTTAAAAAGTCAAGCTTCTTTCAAACGTCTCTTAACTAGTTTTTTAAATAAAGATTTCAAAATCAGCTTCTTGGATATATATTTTTTTCCATATACAGACATAAACATGTATTTGCATTACTGTATATGCGCTTCTCTATTTTTGGTCAGATGAATATCCAAGCACAAGTTTTTATAAACACATGTATTCTTTTAGCAAATGGTGTTTTGACTTGTGTCACACTTTCCGGGAACCAATTAGGGAAGTAAGTCGGGGTCTTACGGTATTTTATACAAAGGTTCCGTTAAAAAATAGAATTTTTTCGTAAGTAATTTGTTTATAAAATGCAGAGTTTTCAATTCAATGCAATGCCATTTTCAGAAACCTGACAGACTACTCTAGAAACAATCGGACATTTATTGACAAACATCGGACATTTGAATAGCACCAGATAAAATAAATAGAAACAAACCTGTTCTCCATCTACACCAAGGATGACTGGCATGGAAGGGCCACAAATGTCAATATCTAAGATTCCAACCTAATAATCATAAAATCAATGTTAATTTTAGTTCATAATAAACATAACATCAATATTGTTTTGAAGATGAATTTGAGGCATTTACATTTTTTTACCAAAATCGGAGGGAATTTATTATCCACAACGAGATTTGAAATACGTATCCGGTATTTCAAATCTCCTTGTGGATAAGAGGTTCCCTCTGATTTTGGTTGTTCCATTCCAGTTTTTGGTTAATTTTTATTTACATTTTTGTTCTCATCTAGAGCAATTCCTCTTGCTAGCGATGCAGTTACGGTACTTTTACCTACTCCTCCTTTTCCAGATAAAATTAGAATTTTATGTTTTATTGAAGATAACTTTTCTGTTATAATTGGAATATCTAAAAGGGAAAGAAGGTTAGATTATTTTTTTAACTTGAATTGAAAGATCACATTAGCAAATTTATTTTTATTTTATTTATTTTTTAATTACCTGGATCGCTTTCTTTGCCTTTTCCTGAGGAGCATATTCCTTGATTGGGGCATCCTCTACAAGCTGCAGCTTTTCCTGCATTTTCACTTTGCGTTCCTGGGCAATCTTTAATATAAAAAGTCGATATAAATTTATTTAATAAAAGGTTATCTTTTCTGATCAAACTTTTTTCTAATCTAATACATTTTCCTTAAAATATTTGAATATTCATTATCTACTCTAGATTATTATAGGCGCTTAATTTTTATAGTTTTGGAAGAAACTTGAAGCAAGCAAGTCAACCTGTGCATCAATAAACGCGGTTTAGGTTTTTCTTGTTTTATTTTTCGTAAGATGAAATACATAATCACAAAAAAATTAATCTGTTATGTTATTATTTAACATTTACAAGGAAAACTGAAGATTTGATTGCGCAAGTTTCCATTATTTTGGAATTCCCATGTGAGAACAATATGCATTGTTAAAAAAAATAATATATATATTTATTACGTATTAAAGCCCATTAGTATACTAATTCCGCTTAGCAAAAGCCACGTGTGTTTTGTATTATTATTTTATCAAAATGAAGTTTCATTTGTCAATTGTTTCATTTTGAATAACAAATAGAAACTTACGCTCAGGGATAGCCTCAGCGGATGGCTCCGCCATTTTATAAATAAAAATTATATTGACTACAGATGGCGTAACGAGTAATTGCCGCGATATCGCATTTTGCTGCTTCTATCGCATGTCGCGTTAACAATTCCATTCGCGCGATAGAATGCCAGCATTGTTGCAATTCTTTAACCTAATTTTTTTTGTTTAAACTGGAAAAGATGTAGTTTTGTTCGTAATAATTTATTCATTCGGGTGTGTTCATGGCCGCCGAATTAGCTCTTTGCGCCTATTAATTATCGCATAATTATAATTTTTTATTTAAGTTTTACAATTACATAAGGATTTCTAGAATTTTTAATACCGAATTCCGTAAATTTTATATTGTAGCCAATGTAAGTAGTTTTATTAATTATCAAAAATTAACTCCTTTACCGTGTTTATAATAGAAAAAGGCTACAGGAGAGCTTTGAATTTTTTTATAGCATCCAAAATATATTTTTTTTATTTTATAATTAATTTTTTAAAAGACCATTTACTAAAGATTTAGAACTCAAATTTTATTACAGTCATTTAAACAATTTTTCATCAAGAGTAATTATTAAGAGTAAATCAATTTAAATTTATTAATTTCAACTTAAAATTTTTAAGGTAAAAAATGTTCTACAACCATATTTGAAGTCTTCAATAACAAGAGGTTAGTTTCATTATTTTAAAAAAAATTAATAAAAATTTCCATTTTCTTGTTCTATAACATCTCTTTAAAATCATAGATAATTTTCATTCAGATTATTACATGTATTTAGGAAACCAAATAAGTTTCTAGAAGGGAAAACTGATCTTAAGCAAACAACTACACAGATAAATGTATCTTAAGCACCTGTTTGAGAAATATTAACATTTATACAGGGTGATTCTGAAAAAGTGTGTATAACTGTAAGCAATGACAGAGGTGACCAGTGGCGAATTTAAGGGGGTGGCTAAGCCCCCCATTGGTCCTAAACTTATATTAGTTAGATAAATTTTAAAGCTTTTTAAACTGCAATAATTTTACAAATTTACATTTACAAACTTCAATATAGGAAAAACTCCAGGACCATCACTTCCCTGGGGAGGGGGGGGGGGTGGTTATTTGAAATAACATGTTAGCCAAACCACCTGATCCCCCCCCCCCCTTGAGCAAGTTCTAGATCCGCCACTGGAGGTGACCAGAATAAACATTTTCTTTTAATACAATGTGGGTCCGAATTTGAACGCTAACTGAGATATGAACAGAAACAAAAATGCCGCCACCAAGATCAACAAGTTAATAACTCAGGTTCTGCAACGCCTAGAATAATGAATTTTGGAGGAATAATAGGGTACATAAAACTGCGTATACCGTTAAAATTTGATCGTATTCCAACGAGTAGTTTTATGTACCCTATTATTCCTCCATAATTCATTATTCTAGGCGTTGCAGAACCTGAGATATTAACTTGTTGATCTTGGTGGCGGCATTTTTATTTGTTCATATCTCAGTTAGCGTTCAAAGTCGGACGCACATTGTTTTAAAAGAAAATGTTCACTCTGATCACCTGTCATATTGCTTAGTTATACACACTTTATCAGAATCACCCTGTATTACCTTTACCTTTGAACTTAGCTAACAAAGTGGCCCAAAAGTATAAATAACCTAAGGAATCCGTTATAATTTATAATCAGTTTTAAGTTTGATTTTATTGATGCCTCTCCCTGAGGAACAACAGTTTCAGGAAAGATCGGTCGATGTAGAATAACCTTGCTATTATTAAGTAGCGGAAGAATGGAGCTACTTATTGGTTTCACAATGCCCGTCTGTCCGTCCCCTTCATAATTTCTGCATTTTTTGAGGTAGAAGGTTTGAAATTTGAAATGTAGCTTATTATGGACATGAGTACCTTCTCTTTTAGTCTGGGTTTGATTGGCCCACTGGGGGTCGGAAATACGAGGATGACCAAGTCAGAGGAGACCAAGTGATCTATGTGGTATTTGGGTATGTAAAGGAGTGAAATTCGATATGCATATTCCTCTAGGCAAAATCTACATTGGGGTCGGAGTTGTGGGAGTGGCAGTCATTTGAACTATAGAACTATGGCAACATCAGGCGTGTGACATATCATTCGATCGAAAATGATAAGAAAGGAAAGAAGATAGGGTTCTTTTATATTTTCTAAATACTAAGTTGGAGAAAATAAAATTTTGGATTAAAAAAAAATTGGGGGTTAAAAAGTGCAGATGTAGGGGTAAAAATTGATGAACTCAGAATTTCCGCTACTTTCCTATACCTTCCTCGGGAGGCTTAATTTCTTGTTTTGGATCAGATTACTTGCTGTTTTGATAAAAGAAGACCGATTGATGTGATATATTTAGATTTTCGTAAAGCTGTTGATACTGTTAACATTAATTGGATAATTAGCTGTAGAAATCGGGATCCACTCAAAACCCCCACCACACAAAACCCCAGGCATAAAACCCACCGTTAAAAAACCCCCAGCCACAAAACCTCCAGCCTTAAAGTGCAAGGGAGGGAAAAAAAACCCAGGTACAAAACCCCCAGAGTAAAAGCACTGATGAAAAAATTTTATTTACGGTACAAATCATTTTTTTAGAATTGGTAGAAAACAATATTTCATTCCGGTCTTTGTATTCTTATGTTCTATTTTCATTTATCTATTGGTTTTTTTTTTCCAGTTTTATTCTTCTTATTCTTTTCGTTCATTTTATAATTTTTAATTTCACTTCCTATATATTTAATGATTCTTACTTCAGTATACATATTTGAATTTTGATCTGAAAGCCAGTTTTCATTTCTCTCATTTTTCTACAAATACTCTCTCCCCTCTTTGCCTTTCTTATGTTCCCCCCTCATAAATTCCCCCTTTTTTTGGCTTTACATATGGTCTTCATCTTTTCTCCTCCTGTTCTCTGTCCACTACTCCATTCTATTATTATATAAAATAAATAAATATACTTTTATCCCAAATTTATATTTTATTAACTTCTTATTCGTCATATATAGTCATGTGTTATCCCTTAAAAACACAACATTTAATCATTTTCTTCTTCCATCAACAATAAAAAGAATGAAAAGACTTTTCCACAAATTAATTTTAATGCACGTATGTACATTTCGAGGACTAGGCCCTCTTCGTCAGCGTGATAACGCAGAAACTGACCCCTCGCAACATTTTTTTCACAATCTTTACAAATAACTTGTAAACACTGTGAATAAATTTGTTAACTTAAGAAAAATGCAGCCAGTATAGAATGAAAAAAAATTAATGCTTAAATTGAATTAGTCTATCGTATATTGATGTAAATAATCATATATTGATATATTTGTTAATAATTATATTTATTATTATTTATTAAGGTTCGATCTATTACATCTGCAGTTGGCTGGGAGTAAAAATAAAAAAATTAAAAAAATAAAAACAAAACGAAGAAAACCGTAGATGTTTCATTAATAAATATTTTATTAAAAAGTTTTTTTCCCCGAAGCTGATCATAATTTCATCCATAAAAAATGGATTAAAAATATGAATTTATAAAATTGTATGGTAATAGTAAATATATGAAATAAAATCTGGTTATTTTAGATTTGAGTTTTTGGGCTCTTGAAAAAAATTATGATTTGAATTTCAGTTGCAAATAAAAAATATAGAATTATATTTTACATTGTTATATTATTAATATTGATCAAACTTATAAGAGGAAAAAACTCAATGAAAATGATCTACCAATTATAAAAAAATGATTTGTACCTTAGAAATAAAATTTTTTCATCAGTGCTTTTACTCTGCGGGTTTTGTACCTAGGGGTTTTTCCCTTCCTTGCACTTTAAGGCTGGGGGTTTTGATCGGTGGGGATTTTGATAAACACCCGTAGAAATCATCTACTTAACTGGTTTGAATTCTTACTCGTTAATAGAAAGGTGTGAAGTTCCACAGGGCTCCCCTTTGGGCCCTGTTCTGTTTTAATTTCTTTATTGCGGATCTTCTTCCATTAAATCCTATTTCTAAGGATGCAGCACTGCTATATGCCGACGATCTTAAAAATTATTCTGAAATAACTAGCTGGCCGTATTCTAAAATGCTTCAACTTACTTTGAAGTATATTTTTGATTGGTCCATTGGTCTAAAACAAAAAAAGTCGTTCTTTATTGTTTACTCATGCAAACTGTCAATTTTATTGATAGATATACTTTAGGCAATAACTTAGTGGAGCGCAAATATAGCGTCCGTGATTTAAGGATTATCTTTCAAGATAATCTCTCTTTCTCAAAATATGCGGAATCCATAATTTCGCACATTAGGGTGAGAATTGGCATTTTGAAGAGATGTGCGAATTTATTTATTTATTTATTTATTTCACGAAATAAATCCTTTTTAATCTTGTGCACTGATATGGTTTCCAGAGTTCTCAGAACTTCCATATTTTAGAAACAAAATTTAAAGATTTTTACAAATTTTAATTACTAATAATAATGCTTGTAATGTATCCTTGATTTTAAACAGTTAGCAAGTGTTTTGAAAAAGATTATTAAAGGACAATTATGGACTCCCCGAAATCTGGAAGCTATCCAAATTCGGATGCCTAGAACCGGTAGAGCAAAAACAATTATTTTGCAAACATCTAGACGGATTACCTCCATCGCTAACAAGAATCCATCTTATAAACTTATTCCTGTGTTTTTGGAGGAAAATATTAACCAAGACGACGACATTTCTTCTGATAAATACAAATTTTTGTTTGAATTTTTGCTCTGATTTGTCCGACTTTAACTCCATTTTGGGCTAACGTCTATCGAGCTTGGCTGAAGTGGATACAATAATATAAAAATTTTTATCAAAGCTATAACATTCTTAAAAAAGTCCCACCAAAATTTGGTTTGATTTTATGAAGAAATTCTGTAAAATTTTATTGATTTTTCTTAAAGACAAAATTTCTGTCCCTTATTTATAAATAAACAAAAAAATATTTTCAGAAAAAATAATGAATATCGATGATCTTTTATATTTTAATACTTTACTGGACCACCATTAGATTTAATCACATCAAAAATACGATTCGGCATACTTTTAATTAATGTATCAATCGCTGTATGATCGTTAAACCAACTACCAATGATTTGATTTTTTAATTCTTCATAGGCTTGTGAATCGCAGATAGTAGACTGTTTCTGGTGGGCATAAATATATTTTCTCAGACGTTCTCATTAAGATTTAGATCTGGAGATCTTGCTGGCCACCTCGTTTAACCAGCTCAAAGTTGATCTGCACTCCTATATGGAAGCATTATCTTTTGTACGAGGCGTGTCCGGAAAGTAAGTACCGTTTTGGAAACGGACATTGTCTTCACTGGCGGCATCTTTTATGAAGAAGGCATAGAAAAGTTGGTTTCCCGCTATGACAAATGTCTGAACAACGGTGGAAAAATAGTTTAAGAAGTGCTCTTTCATGTAGAAATAATTTTGTTTTGAAAAAAAATGTTGTTTTTTCCAAAACGGCATTAACTTTCCAGCCTTGACCAGCAGTTTCTTCAACGTTGGGAAGAAGGTAATCCTTTAGTGTTTGCTGATATTTTTCTGCATTTTGGCGACTAATGTTTGAAATTGCGTTGAAGCTAAAACAGCCCACCCGTAAGCGCCCCATCTTGTTGTCTGCTATAAAAGTTTCTACTTCGAGTCCGCAAATCTTTCCAGTCAGGACCGTCCAAATTAAACCTCTTTTCATCACTGAAAAGACATGATATCCATTCGTTAGTCCATCCAAGACGTGTTAGTCAGATGATCAGATCTTCTGTGGATGGGCTTTTGGAGATGTAGATTGCTTAATTGGCGTTGAATTCTCCTAACTGACTTTCCTTGATGAGCAGCTAATAGGAAGATTAGGCCCAATTTTTAGGTTCAGAATGATCTTTTCTTAAGATTGAATAGATACTAGCAACACTTCTACTAATATTACTTTGCAATTTCTACAACACTAAGGGCCAGTTCATTATCTAGCCGGCCAGGTGGCCGAGAGGGCTAGGGCGTAGGCCTTCTAGTTCTCGAGTCAGCCTGGTCGTGGGTTCGAATCCCGTCGTGGTCATGGATGTTTGTGTTTGTCCTGGGCTGCGTACAAATATAACTTGTGTAAAAGGCACAAAATGACCTTAGTAGTCGACGCCAAAAATTCTAATAAACCAATCTAAACCAAATCATTATCTACTTTCTCAGCTGACACTTCTCAACTGAGTGTTCAGCAACAATGTCACTGCATTGTTGCAATCAAGTCTTCCTCATCTTAACAATTTAAGTCCATTGTTGCTGAAGACTCAATTGAGAAGACTCATTTGAGAAAGCAGATAATGAACTGGCCCTTAGCGTGACCACCGAGAGAGAAGGCCTCTGCGATGAAACGTAATACATTGTTACATCATCATAGATAGTGCTAATTCAGGGCTTATTATTGGTTGAAATACGAATAACAATGCACTATCTATGATGATGTAATAATGTATTAAATTTCAATGCGGAGGCCTTCTCTCTCGGTGGTCACGCCCTTAGTCCTCTACTTTTTACTTTTCCAAATCTCTGTTACTTAAATATCAGTATCTGTTTTGAACGTGTCATATTTGGTTTGCAATAGCAAAAATGAATTTAATAAATTTGAAACTCCTCGAAATGCATATACGCTCTCCCTGAAATTTGCATGTTAATTTTTTTTTTAATCAAAATAAAATTTTTATAACCAAGTTGTGCAGAAATTTTGTCTCTTTGAGGAAAATCAATAAAATTTTACAGAATTTCTTCATAAAATCAAACGACGTTTTGGTGGGACATTTATAAGAATGTTAGAGCTTTGATTAAAAAAAATTGATTTAAGCAAATTATAAATTAATAATTTTTTTCTGACTGATTAAATTAGATTTATATTTTTGAGATGCACTATATGAGCTTAATTATTAGAATGAGTGTGCATTGATTATTTTGTTGAGAAGGCGCTTCGCGATATAAAGTTTTTTATAAATTAACCTATAATGTTTTCTTATGAGCTATTGAATGTTTGCTTATTGTAAATGGAATTACAATCGGTGTAAGAGTAAACATAGAAATTGGTATTGTAGAAAATGTTCAATGAACCTGCTAAATTTAGCTGAGCAGGTGAAGAAGAAAATCGTTAATCATTCGCAGATCACTCGCAATGAAAAGTGGGAAGAAAAAAAAAAAGTGATTTTTCTTTTGTTCGTCTTTTCCGAAATAGAAATTATTTATATTTGTAGGTTGCGGGTGAAAATAAAAGTATATATATAAATAAAAGTATTTGTTTGTTTGATAAAATTTAAAACAAGTGCATCGGCTTTGCGTGTTTTGTGGCCACGGATCATTTTTCAGAAAAAATTTTTTGAGCTATACGAAAACCTTTCGGCTTCGATTTCGGATTAAAAAGAGACAGATTATTTACATTTATAACCACAAATGCTTTCTCCGTACCCCTTTCTTATTAATTATATATAACTTCATATATCAATTTCGTGTATCTTTCTATTTGATATAACTCCTCCTGACAAACTGAATAAAAGAAAACCTTTTTAACATTAATGAATAAATATCGCGACCTTGCTTGTCAGTTTATTGTTTCAGCATTTGAAAAGAAATTGAAACGAAAGACTAGTTAATGTTCTTAAGGAATCAATGTTATTAAAATAGTTTGCTCTATTGTCTTAATGCCAGGAGGCGTCACTTTCAAAATTTTTTCAAAAATGCGGCTTAATTATGAGAACTTGGTCTCTGTTGTTTACCACCTTCCTTTTAATGGTTTTCGAGGTTGAAATAATGTCATTTCGATCTGTCTTTTTGCAATGGAATTCGTAGGGGGGATTTTAGATGGACAGTAGCTTTGTCCTTATTAGCTGCAGTAACGGCTTTTCTTCATTCGTCGACAATCAATAAACGCTTTGGATTGGGTCGCATTGCATGAAAGCGAGCCAAATAACTCCCGGTGTTTTGTATTATTTTTTTTTCTTTTTTTAAAAATCCTCTTATGTTTTTTTCTTTCCTTCTCTTTTATCTCGCTAACCAGCGTTGACACTGCTCTAACGTGGTCGAGTTACTCCTTCCTGTGATTGCATGTTGGAGTGTGAGCGCTCAGCTGTGCATGCGTGTTATTGGCCTGTCGAGTTGAATTTTTTTTTTTATTATTATTATTAGAGGAATTGGAGCTTCCTCTTCCTCCTTAAATTTATCAAACTAACGTATTTATTATCAAACTATGTCTCTCTACCCGATGAAGAGCACGTATATGGAGTGCTACTCGGAACCGATGCGGCCCATGCCGGCATGGAACAAGCAGCTGGTGGCCCGGGATATTCCTATAAAGCGACAGCCTCCGTATACGGCCGCTGGAAGATGCTGGGAGAGCCGACAACATGGTCCATATGAAGGGCAAGCCTATGAAACTCCCGCTGTTTTGCCAAATTTATCAGCTTTCACTCGTCACACTTTGGACGAGTGGTCTAAATCTATGTTGCAGCAGTTCAACACGGCTGAGACAGCGAGGAACATCTCCGAAAGAGTACGCGGTGAAGCCGTCCACTTGGTTAGGTGAGTAGTTCATTTTCTCCTCAACTTTACTCTAGCAATGCTAAATATAGGAAGAAAACGAGAGAATATGATCGATATGTGGTGACCCAATTCGAGGTGAGTTGAATAAATTCAAATTCACGCTAGAATTTAAATTCTTGAGTTGTTCAATATGTGAATCTTGAATTAGTGCTTATTATCACGAGAGTTCCACATAAAATTACAGGAGGAAAAAAAAATATTGTTTCTGAGTTGCAATAATAATTGCCTTCATATTTTTTCAGTTTTTGTTTTGAAAATTATTTATAACACCTGCCTTAATTTTTATTCCATGATTAAAACATTATTACAGGTGTCGGAAAAAAATTTTTCATCCCTGAAGGGTATTTTTTATTTACTCATCAGAATGCAAACCATAATTATTTACTCATTTTGATTCATATTTAAAATATTTAAAATGTTATGCATAGAAAATTTAAGTTTAAAGAAAAAAAAATTAAAGCTCCTTGCTTACTTGAACTATAAAAAGGAACGCCAATTAAAAGCAAAGTTTGCGCTTAATTTATAGAACATTTGCATATGTTCAATAAACAGATTTACTTTGACCTATATAGCCCTTTAAATACACATAAATTCATATTCTTTTTAAAAATATATTTTATTTTTATTTTTTATTCACTTTCGTGACTGATTTGATAATCCGATAAAGACGTGATGCTCGCTCGTAAAGCTTTGTCTGCAGTGGAATCGTTAAAGTTAATTTGTTGTTATTATTATTATTATTAATTATGTAGTACACATTATGTTTATTTATAAAGCAATTATTTCCATACGAGTTTAAAAACTTTACTTCTTTTTTTAGCAATGCAATTAAATTATTTAAATTCTAATTGATACAACTAATTAATTAATGTCTCTAGCAACCTGTTGTACAGGTGTAGACTTAGTTCCTCATCTCATTTGATGAAATATTTATATATATATATAAAGTCTATTAACCAGATTAAAAATTTCGTCCTTGGTTTTCTTTCTATTTTGCTTTTCATTTTTATGAATGTAGAGTTTTTTTCCCTCAATTGAATCAATATATGCCGGAACTATAACTTATTCTAGAAAGGGATAATTTTGTTGCTATGTTTTTAATATTATGCGACAGGATCCCCCTTTTTGACACGTTTTTTGTTCAAGCTCGTAAAATATGGGATTTTTTTTTGTTTCTTTATGAGGTTAAATTATCTAGAGAGCTTTTAATAATATTTACTCAATGATTATTATTGTGAATAATCTTTACAGAATATATTATCTTTAAATATACCTTTGGCTAATCAACCTGGTAAGGTTAAAAGGCTTGTTGACCCCTTTTTTGTATTTCCGGCACAAGTTAATTTAGTATTTACGGCCAAAAGATGTCGATAAATCCATTCCCATTATTTTTGAAAATTTTATTTTTTCATTAAAATATGCCAAATTCGATTTATTTCTTGGAAATTACATAGAGTTCTTACAAACATGAAAGTGCAGTTCCTTTTGCATTATTGTAAATATCGATATCTGGTTTATAAAAATTTGGTTAAAAACGAACATGGGGGTACCCGGGGGGGGGGCCCCCGGGGCCGGGCCCCCCCCCCCCCCGGTCGGAAAAAAATTCAAGATGTAAAGAAAGTGATTGTTTGTCGGAATATTCAAATTATTGTTTGTATTGATTGTATTTATTGCATTAAAATTAAAATATAACCTTTTCAGCATAGCCTATAAAGGTAAATTTTGTAATTTCCAAGAAAAAAAAAAGAACTTTTAATAGC
>JAHWFO010011683.1:131139-153283 GCA_023313115.1 Rhysida immarginata
TGGGATGTTCAAAAAGAAAAAAACCTAACAGGTTTAATTAATTTGTATAAAAAATTGTATTTTCAATTAAAAGTACACTGACTTATTAATTTATAAGAAAACTCTCCTAATTAAGCTTAGTTTCTTCTTTTTGCATCGCGGAATTGTTAACTTGGATGCGCCTTGGCACTGATTGCACAAGGAGTCGGAAATTTACTATAATGAAAATCGGCTCCACGGCAAGACAAATTAAGCATATGTAACTCTTATCGATTCGATAGTGATGCAGGCTGGTTGCGAACAGCCCTTTCCGATTTCTCTCAGCACTATAGTATAGCCATAATGGGCAAATGAGGCTCCGAGAGTTGCATGCGGCTCTCCGTTGAGTTGAGTGCAGCTCCCATTGAATATTTAAATTTTTTTTTTTCAGAAACTTTTCATTGAATCTTATTAACTTGATTAATTAACTAATATTTTGTTATTTAGATGATGTATTTAATAGTATGTAACTATAGTGGCTCTTCATAATATATGAAAAACCGCAGTGTGGGCTCTTTATAATATATGAAAATCCGGAATGCGGCTCTCATTGACCTCAAGCGTGCCCACCTTTTTCCCAACTTTTTTCGAATTGCGACCACCCCCCACCCATCCACCTCACACTTTAATTAAAAAAAAAAAAAGCATTTTAACAAGAAAGTACACATCAAAATGTTAAAAAAATTCCGAAATGCAAATGCAAATAAATGAAAATAAATGCAAATAAACATTAAAATAAATCTTTCAAGACCTGGGTTGTATGGTATGAAATCTGGTCATTGTGTAAACTTCTGCAGCAATGTGAACTCTTGTTCCATGAACCGTTAAATGACTTTGCCTGCCTTTTAGCATGATGAATTGATACCGGGTGAATAAAAAGTACTGGAACGGTCTAATATCTCGAAAAATACACGATTTGTCAAAAAAAGAAAAAATATGTCTCAAATATTTTTTGAATGCTATTTAATAGTGCCAAAATTAGCCCCCTGTCCTCTTTGTAGGGGGTGGGGGGGCAAGTTTGAAATTTCAAACGGGAACCCCCTATTTTCAGTGATATTTTTGGATTGTACACAACACTTGAGAAATGTTTTATTCTTGGTGTTTTTTCAATTGATCCAATCGTTTAGGAGATAAGAGACACTGTAAGTGTGGAACTTTTAAAGTTTTGAACCCAATTTTATCGATGAAAATAAAGTCATTCTGGGAATTATCGGTGGATCTTATAGAAAGTCATATTCTACTTTTTGATGGTCTTTAAGAACCCGAAGTCAGAATTTCAAAAATCCAAAAATTTTTTAAAAAACTCGCACAGACTGCTTCCATAGGATTGCTGCTCCCAAGACTTTGCTTGTGTACAAAAAATTCTGGAGTCTGGCACTTCAGAATTCCCAGAGTCGGACTTCCCGTATGTGCAGTTGTGCAGACAAATTGATATGTATTTGTAAAGGGGATTATTATATGAACCTATATTCCTCAGCTATATGAGAATCATTATAGAAAATTTTAAGGTTTTTATCGTGTGACTCACTCGCATACCCCCCCCCCCCAAGAGAGTGTGAGAAGGAGTGCAGGCAACATATAGGAAGTTAGGTACGGGTTAAACAGTGGTGGTGTTAAATTTGACCTTTGACCTCGAATTTTGCACCTTGCAACTTTGTAACCGTTACAGGTAGAGAAAAATAAACCCACTACAACAAAATGAAATTTCAGTGCTCAAGCTATGGTGTGGTGGACTATGGAATGGCATCTTGGTGGGACACTACAACGGTTACCTTACAGGTGTAAGGTACACGTTTATTTTTAATCTGTCTCTCTCTCTCTCTCTCTCTCTTTTGTTAAATTCATCGTTTTGATTTTTCTCAAACTGTACAATTGGAAATATATTCTCAACCTGTAACGGTTACAAAGGTTCTAGCTGAAAAATTCGAGGTCAAAGGTCAAATTTGACCCACCATTGTTGAGCCGCTTCCTAACTTCTTATATGTTGCTCGCAACAGATTTGTTGTATCTACACTCGTTTTAAAATTGTATAGGGGTGGGGTACAGAATTTTGACTCGCTCTGTATATTATTGTCGCATGATCGTTCATGAAATCGCATGAATTAAAACCCAATCTTAAGTCAGAAACTGGAAATCACTGGTTACAGCTAGGTACCCCACTAATAATGACTGGTCATATATTATAAATTGAATGTTCACACATATGTGTATGAGAAAACGGAAAGACCCAAGATATTAGACTTATCCTGACATCGCATTTACTGGAAACACTACCTATTGTGTTGGCTAAAAGATCTTATGTCGTCCATCATACTCCTACTATATATCTTAATAGACTATACATCATCTATAGTCATAAGTAGGTCATAAAATTAAACTAAGTTATTCATTCTTATCCATCTATTTCTTCTTAAACTCTCGTCATACAAACCAAACAACAAAGACATTTTAGCGGTTAGAGTCTAACTCGTTCATCTTTCTTTTGTGAATCTTTGTTTGCAGAAAATCCGACGATGAGACACGCCTGGGAACACGGGAGACAGGTCGGCGGCTGGGGGAGCGCATCAACACGGTCTCCTTCTGGATGTTGGAACTCCGTTCCGAATTGGAACGTCTCTACCAAGAGATGGCCGCTCTCCAGGACACGAGGCAGCAGCTCGAGAGAGCTATCAGTGAGACGGCCAAACCCTTGACCATAGCTCAGGAGTGTCTGCTCCACAGGGAGAAACGACGGGGCATTGACCTTGTCCGCGACGGACCCGAAGACGCACTCATTAAGGTTATCGATCGATATATTTTAAGGATATTCAATTTGTTTTTATTATTAAAAAATATATTGCTCCCATCCATCAGGAAATCGATTCTATCACGGCTGTTCGAGAGCGGCTACAAGTGATGTTCGACAAGATCACAACGCTTTTAGGGTACTTAAAGTGCAGTTTAATATAAACGTGTTTAGTATTTTTTTTCCTCTTATTTTATTGCCATTTTTTGAAATACAGTGAGGTAATGCTTGATAAACAGTAATTCGTTGTTTTGAACGTTTTTTTTTTTTTTATTTCCTATGTTCGAAAACATTCTATTTATTTTTGTGAAAGCCTCCAAACTTTTAAAAAGTTTTAATTAAAGCGCAATTTAGCTAAAACCTCAAGTACTTAAAAACAGCGTTACTTTTATATATAAAAATTGCACACGAATTAAATTCTATAAAGCTTAGCATCCATTCATACATTCAATTCTTTCCTTAATGACAACCTTTCAGTTCTTGAACGCCCTTTCATTTATTGATCTCTTTTTTATTTTTTTTATTTTTTAAATTCCTACTTTTCTTCTTCCATATTCTATCCACATGTCGTTGACAGTGACATGAGAATGACTCAACATGCTTTAGACCGAGACTACAATCGTAAATTGGCGGCGATCAATTTGGACAGCATGTGCCACCAGATGAACCTTACGTCGCCAGGCTTGGCCCACTTTCGGGGAATCGAAAGACTCGAACAGAGGTCAGCCAGAAACAAATTATAGGAATTAAAGAGAAAGCGCAAGAGATAAAAATAATGTTTGTGTATATATATCGATTCTGCTTACTAGTTGTTTGGAAGAGTAAAACCAGTGGTATAGGTCGGAAAGCTCCGCCTCCTCTAGCTTCACTGCATAGCAACTTCTATGCTATCTTGTTCCCGTTTTAAGGGAGCTAAAATTATTTGTTTGCTTTTTCTCAAGAAAATGATATAAACGTGTTTTAACACATTTTATTTTTAGATGGGTTTGTACGCTTTCAATAGTAATATAAAAATATACGTTAAAGAATGTATTTGCTTTTCTTCATTTAAGATTTTTTTCCGGATATTTTGGCGCGAAATTTGAACTTGAAAATATTTTTTTGGCATAATTATTTAACTTTAAGAAAAGTTTCTACAATTTAATTATCACGGTGTTATTATTGACTATGCATTAAGTTAGGATTTACATTGCCAATCATTATTAAAGAAAATTAAATATATTGGCTGGACTTCTTTCTATTATTCAGTTATTCATTATGGAATTATCATCTGGGAGGTTCATATAAAACTCATATTAAAAAACTAGAAGAATATCATAATGCTATTTTGAGAATCATATTTGGTATGATTATCAATTACATTTCCTTACCATATGAAAAATTTTTATATTAAAAATTGCAAATGATGTAAATTTACTGAATAATTCTACGCTTTGTTCGCACAGTTATCAATAGGTCTTGTGGAGAAACTCAGATGAAATACAGAAGAAACGAAGATCTAGTGAAGAAATGTTACACGAACACAGGGAGGCACACAGTTACAGATAAAGAAATAAATTATAAAAAAGACTAATAAAAGAAACCATCAACATTATTTCAAATGAAAAAAAATTAGCCAAACCATCTATAGAATTTAATAATAAATGGAAATTACTACTAAAAATATAATATCACTTCCCCTGCACTCAACAATCCTGATCACAACAATCAAACTAATCATAATATCACACATTGTATTAGATTACATTGTTTTGTTTTTTATTATTATATCTTCCATTCATTCAAAAAACTTTATTACTGAAGATGGGAAAAAAATACCGAAAACGTTATATTATATTTCAAGTTAGTCATCTACGTGTTACGAATCATCGAACTTTCATCATAGACCTCCTTCATCTGTAACTGCGTGCCTCCCTGTGTTCGTGTAACATTTCTTCACTAGATCTTCGTTTATTCTGTGTTCTTCTGTATTTCATCTGAGTTTCTCCACAAGACCTTTGTTTCATTTGTGTTTCGTCCTTCAACATTTACTTTATCAATTGGGTGACTTTTTTCATTGTTTTTTCTATTATTTATTTTAATTTATTTGTTTTCTTTTAATTAAAGGAGTTTTATTTATCCTAATTAATATATATTTTATCACAACTCCTACGTTTATAAAATGGTTATTTTAAATATGACATTTTAAATTTTGAAACTTTAATTTTTAAATAGTGACTAAAATGTTTATCTTAGTTTCAATATCATTATATCATCAATAGTTACAAAAACTTGCAGTTAAAAATGTAAAATCTTGATTTTTAATTTTTTTTCAATATGTCACACCACTCGCAAATTTATGTAAAAATTTTCAAATGTACTACACTAAATTCTCTTTATATATGAAATGTTTAAAGTAGTTTCTAAAAGAGGTCTAATCTTGAAAAAAAAAATCCTAAGATTAATTTTATCAAGCTTAAGTTTCAAGTTTCAATTTTGTGCCAGAATGTCCGAAAAAAAATCTCAAATGAAGAAAGAAAAATTTCCTTTCATAACTTATTTTTTATATTACAATTGAAAGGGTACAAGCACATTAAAAATATAATGTAAAAACCACGCTTTTTCAAATTTTTGGGATGCAGGGGATAATATATCTCAAAAATATTTTTTGTATCAGAATCATTGCACAAACGCTTTCAAGTCTTTTGGCTTGGGAGCAATTTTAACCATCTTACTTTCAATTATTATGCACAAATGTTAAATATTGCTTTAAATTTTTCATAAAATTTTATGATCAGCAAATAAACATTCCAGCGTTTTAAATGGTATACTTGTGGCTTAGAGTGTTTAGCATTCTGTATCTTAATGGGGTTGGACAAAATAATGGAAGTACTTCGTAAAGTTAAGGAAAACTTCATTTGATGACTTGCCATTGGTTGTTGAATTCGCCTAGAAACAGAAAAGTAAAAGTCTTTGACGAAGTTTATGGAATTTTATACCATTTGTCATATTCAAGTTTCTTGGGAGATTCAGGAATAAAGTTTAAGTCGATGTGGCTCGATAATGTTGAGGAAAGATCTTTAACCTCTTGCTCCTCAAACAAAGATTGCATGCTTCCAATGGAATGAACGAAGGCATTGATATCTTGGTTGCTGAAAACTTGTTCATAGTACTTGCCAGTCACTCTACCTTTTGCAGCGATAATTAGGCTTGCAACAATGGTCTCGTAGCTGTCCAAATCATTGTTTCGCTATGCGGTGAAGGGGAAAATATGAAGGCCGACATCACATTTGGCAGTAGATCAGCATTTTTGCTCATCATACTGGTGTCTTTTTTCCATGTTTGATTGCAGTTCGGCCATTAATATTTTGTTTATCAAACTCCTTTTGCACGGTTTTGGTACAAATGAGATTACAATATTTCAGATTCAGCTCTACTTTAGAGCCTCTACAATCAGTTTTCGCAACGCCCGTTTACTCTGTTAATCAGCTTACATTTCTTTCCACAACAGCATTTAGCAACAATTTTACATTTAACAATGCTGTCCTGACTGTGTCACCTCTTGAAGTAGAGGTTTGTATGATAGATACACTGCTATACGAACACCAACAATTTGCCCCTTTGATAATTGGTAATGTCACATCTGATGTATAGTCATCATAGATGTAACAGAAGAATGTAGACAGACTAGGCGAAAATAAAAGTAATCAGCAGGGCATACCATCAGAGGCGTTTCCATTATTTGTGCAATCCTTGTATTAAAAGCTAAAAAAAAGAAAACGGATTTTATTTCAAGATTCAAAATTGTTATTTTAGCAACACGATGCCCGAAACTTACTCGTATTCAACAAACGATACTTTAATGGAAGCACGAAACCAACGTGTATTAGGTTCACGACTAAGAGCAGACATTGATGCCATGATCACTTCGAGTGCCCATGATGTTTGGGTATCATGGAACAACACAAATGCCGCTCTCCAGCAGAGAATAAGCGAATGGACGAATGCCAGGGACAAGCTCCATATGCAGTTGGCTAAAGTAAGTGTGATTTACAGAATCCTATTATGCTAAAATTGAGGAATTTAATGGCATCTGCTCTTACAGGTGAACAACGAGATCATTGAGCAACGGAAGCATATTGACTTGTTATCAAAAGCAGTCTGCGACAAACGCTCACCTCTGCAAGTAGCACAAACACGATTAGAATTGAGAACCCATCGACCCGAAATTGAACTTTGCTGCGATCCAGCGCATACCAGGCAAGTAGTGTTCGTAAATCACATTATGGAGAATTTTTTTTGTGTCTATTTTAAAAAGTATTGCTGACAAATTCCTTAAATAAACATATTGTAACCACTTAAAATTATCTAAGATAGACAAATTTCTCACCAACAAATATTAAGTTGAAGTGGCTATTATTTTTCCTAAATAATGAATACTCATATATAAATATAGATACCAGTTTTATTTATTTTTCAAGTTAAACATTTTTTTTTTATTCAAAGGTTGGTTAGAGAAGTTCAAGAGATTCAAACCAATGCCGAATACCTTCAGCGGAAACAACAAGAAGCTGAAGAGGCTATGCAACAACTGGCTCGCACAAAGGCTCGACTAGAAGAAGACCTGAGAATGAAGGCCAACTCCCTTTTCATAGACAAAGAACAATGCCTGGGCATGCGTAACAGTTTTCCTTACAATATAACCGTGCTGTTATAAAACACTTGAAATCAAAAGAAAAAAATAATTATTTCTAAACAAATTAGATAATTCTTGCCATAGGCTTTTAAGCAGGGAAAAAAATAGAAGTTTGTATAGTCACTCGGCTGTTCTATAATCTGTCTAATGAAGGAAAAACTGGATATGGCCAGTTAAATTTCAGATTTTAATTGAGATATTGTCTAATGATATTGGATACTCCAATTTTAATTTTATTGTATAGACTATAAATGCATTATTGTTATAATTATCTGCAATTGTTTTTCTTCATTAACTTCTGTAAAAGCAAGCAATTTCTTAGATCAAAAATTAACTTATGCCTTATTATATTAGAACTAAGCCAAAGAACTAATTCCAAGCAGGACCACTAAAATATTTCAAAATAAAAAATTTCACCTGTAATAGTTTACCAGTCTTCATTAAATTTCTTTTAATTCCAACATGTTAATTAAGATTATAGTTTAAAACTCAATTTAGACTTTGTTCAACCTCTTACCTCATCCTATGAAGAGATCTTTCCATTTTGTCTCAAGCAATTATTAAATAAAAATAAAATAATTAGAGTAAATGTAATAAAGTAAACCTAAGATTAGTTATATAGACATCCAGACAGGTGCATTGTCTTAGCATAAACCTAATGAATAATCTTCATTGTTGGACTGTCAATACGTTTGTTTATTATTTATATGAGGGGAAGACAGTAAGTTACAAATGGATATAGAAACGAAACAAATAAGAGTACTGACTTGAAAACTACTTTTATTTCTCCACATAATCTCCCTGTACAATGAGACACTTGACGCATCATTTTACAGCATTAAATTCTTTGGACTGCCGTCTGAACCAGGCAGTGAATTCCTAGTGAATTCTCCTAGTGATCCCAGAAGATTGAGCACATTTTCCTGGAAATGAAGCTGTATAAAAGACACTGCCTGGTTCAGAAAGCAGCCCAAAGAATTTTATGCTGCTGGTTTTGATGGGCTTGTGAAATGATGGGGCAAATGCCTCATTGTACAGGGAGATTATGTGAAGAAATAAAAGTAATTTTCAAGTCAGTACTCTTATTTGTTTCATTTATATATCCATAGAGTTGCTGCCAAGTTCGTGCCTCACTTGATGTCACTAGATCAGAAAGGGCATCAAGCTGTAATGTCAGGATCTCCTCACCAAACTGAGGAGATGGAACTTGTTAGCATCATTATGGATGATGAATATTGTTCTATGACACTGAAACCAGAGGTCCAGTCCTCTCAGTGGGTTGGTGAAAATTCACCTCGGCCAAAACAACCCACCAATTTTATTCCATTGTCATATTCATTCTGATCAGATAGTGAACAAGAGTTACTATCTCCCAAGTTCTGAATGCCTCTGAGAAACTGTGACTTTTAGCCAAGCATGGAATGACTATTTCTTCATCTCTCTCCATACTCCTATGACTTGGTTCCAGCAAATTTTTTCTACTTATCGGCATGGATACGGTAACTAATGTTCTCGAACATGCTCTGCTTAGATCCATCGATTTTGATTTTGGTAGTGCTGTATCTATTCTGGTCAAAAGCCTCGGCCAGTCCCTTTGTTGGATTTATATCCCAATCTATTGCTGATAAAATTTTCCCATCATCAAACATGTGAATTATTTTCAACCTTTCTTCCAAAGTAATTGCAGCACTTTGTTTTTTAGATTTATACCAACGCCATCAGTTTTGCATTTCGAATCCATTTTAAGAGCAAATAAACAACAAGCAAACGATTATAAAGTGAACAAGTGACTAAACTGACTACTCCAGGCATCTCTCGGCGTTTATTAGTACTGTAATCCTATCATTGCATGTATTGCTATGAATGTTGAGTCGTATATAGTATTTACTATAATGGATGACAAAGATGAAAAACTGGAAATATTTATTACATAACTGCAAATTTATATAAGTCAGATATTACGTAAGTCGGGGAATGACTGTATACACACTTAAAGAGATGCCAGTCATGAACCTTATCAAATGGACTCACTGGACTTAGAAGAAACACTCTTACATATCAATTTTAGAGAAAAATTATTAAAATTTAGCCTATTCTCTGCAAAAAAAGACTGCCTGATATTATAATTCCATCCAAAATAATAAATATTTTGATGTTATTGGGCAATCATTTTGCAGAAATCAGCGTTTCCAAACTGGTATCCTGTTAATAAGTTACCTTTTGTTTCTATGTTCTTCCCAAAATAATGAGTAGCTATTCTTTTTTTTTTTTTTTTTTTTTAAAAAAACTTAACTTTTATTTACAAATCTTCTATCTAAATCATTATTCTATTTTACATAAATTCTTTTCATTTACAATCAGTTATTCCAAAATAACATTTATCATATTCGAGCATAACTTGGGATTGGTAAATTGATTCCTTCTTTGGCTTCAAAGAATGTATAGGATAAGGTTATTTCATTTACATTTTCCATTCGAGGATCTTCGGCAAATTCGGGATCAATATAAAAGAACACTGGCATATCAACCTGTTAATGAATAAAATATCATTAAAAATTCAAATATATTTTAATAATACATTTTATTATTAGACGTGTTCAGTGATTAATGCAATGCTTTTTATTTCTGGGGTGTTTAATGTGTACAGAATTCTTTAGCTTTCCTTATTTTCACCATCTTTAATTAGGATGCAGCAACACAGCTTTCAAAATGGACTTGTGGAAAAAAGCTCCTTTAGTCACTGGGCAATCCAATGAAAGAATATAGAGGCTGAATGATAGAGCAGTAACACGAGGGCTGTCAATGAAGATTGGTTACCTAAAAGTATTCTCTAAGAACTGTTAACACCATACATTTATCCAATTCCGTCTTTGAAGAATCTTGCTGATTGCCAATGGAACCATATCTTTACCCAGTCACAAACTTTACCCAGAAGTCCAAAAAAACGTGGAAATCTCATGGGGAGATCTGGAATGTAGGGAGGATGGTGAAGAATTTCCCAACCAAATCCCAGAAGCATATTCTCACCAAGTTGCCAGGTGCATGTGTGGACAGGTGTTATCATGCAGAAGATTAATGGCATTTGATAGCATTCTGGGGCATTTTGACTTTATGGTGCTGCAAAGATTCTGCATTCATCGTGGCCCCATGCTCGAGAAAATGGACAAGCAGAGGACTACGTGAACCTTGCAGGATCTCTTATGCCATTCCTGCAGATCAAAATATGACATGCAGCAATGAATTTCTCATTCTCCAACTCTGCAGTCAAAAAACAAACCACACCTGTTCCTTTTTACTCTCCATTTCTAACTTACTTCTGGCACAATAAACAAACAACTATTAATTTACTTTCCTGGACCCCCAACAATATCAGTACCATAATCTAGTAGCGAAGCGAGGGTAAATGGCACCCAAAGCATGCTGTCCATATTTCACCCTTTCTTATATTTTGTCCTCTGTGTCTCCCTGCTCCCCCTCGGTACCTCACTGCCATAGTCAAATTCTAGTGTTACCAATTTATGTGATATGAAATTTATGCATGTTGACCTGCTTTCATTTGAGTACCCTTATATATGGCTAGAGGCCATAAATTTGCAAGGAGAATAGACCAGGTGAATAAAAAGTCCCAGAATGGTCTAATACTGTATCTTGAAAATACACATCTTGTCAAAAAATGAAAAATACATGTCAAATATTTTTTTGAAAGCTATTTAATGGGGCAAAAATTCGCCCCCTGTACCTCTTGTAGTAATGGACTCCTCATGAATTAACGTGTGCTCTTTGGAATGTCCATCATCTGGCCTCCTTCATCCAAAAATGATTTTAGAAAACATCGAATTATCATCTAATTTGCTCTCAGTGACTCTCTCCACTTCAGGGGGCAACTTTGAAATCTCAAATGGGAACCCCCCAATTTTTTTTTTTTTTTTTTTGCAGAATCAGGTTCTATGGAAAAAATTACATTAATTTTACCCAAAAAAATTTTTAAAAATCTTTTGTAGATGGCGCTGTAATGCAAAAAAGTGCGAATATCTCGAGAAGTCCACTTAAAGTCAAAAAAAGCACCCAATATTTTTTGAAAGCTACGGTATTTAATAGTGCTAAAATTAGCCCTCACCACCTTTTCAAGGATGGGTGAGGGCAACTTTGAAATTTTAAATGGGAACCGTTATTTTTTATTTTGAAATCAGATTTTCAAATTTCTTATCATTGTTTTTTATGGTACATGGCACTGTAATCACAAGGAAAAAAAAGTAACTCTAACGGCTCTGGAAAAACACTTTAGATCTAGGGAAAAAAAATGCTTGTCCATTATTCTGAATACTGTACTCAAAGTAATTAGTCTCTGGGGGGGAAACAAACACTTTTAGTGTAATCCAAGCATAACGACGTGGACGTAGTACGGTAGTTTTCCATTTCCTCTGGGATGATTTTTTCAAGTGAGTCCCCTCACCTCTCACTGAACAATCACCCAAGCACTTTGTACCGTAAGATGTTCAAATTGATGACCTTCCTGCAGTTAGCAGTGCATTAACCTGTAGTAACATTGTTGAGAAACATTTTTTGATATCTCTGGTGTTATTCAATTGGAAACATTGTGTATCCTCGCTTTCAGCTTATCAATATCGTTGGGTTGATCTCGTAAACCTGACTTTTCAAATATCCCCAATAAAATAAGTCAAGAGGGGTCAAGTCTGTGTAATTTTTTCCATAGAATCCAAATGGTCAGGAAACCTATATTATTCCTTTAATTTATGTTGTAAATTAAAGCTATAACATTGAATGAGTTTTATTTATTTCTGTGTTTTCACTGCTTATCAAAATGGTCTCTGCCATTATTAATCAGTTCATTGTAATTGTGATTTTAGAAGGAGGGATAAAAATGTAAATGAAAATTACCGTATTTATTCTACTATAACGCGACTCCACTTTTTCGGCCCAAAAAATTGGCAAAAATCCTATCCTCTTGTATAACGCGACCCCCATTTTTGACTCCTTGCGAGAAATAAAATATACAAACTTATACAAAAAAAGAAGAAACTAAATAATAAAAAAAAAACAGAAAAAAAAGAAAAAGTACCTTAGTTTTGCTGAGTGAAGAATCTCTAAGTCCTGAATCAGTAAATGCAGGTTGAAGAATCACTAAATAAATAGGCTGGAGATCGAATCTAAAAGTATTGATGAACTGGATGAATAGGTTGTACTGATTTACACTCACATTGCCAGAGTTTATATAGTGCTTGCAGTGCTATTGTCAATCAAAACTAACCAATCAACACAAAGTGGTATATTGGGTGGCAATGTCCATTGGCTGAAGAGTTCTTTTTTTACATGTTTTTTTCATCGAGGCAGTTTGGAAGTTTATAGCCCTACATTGATATGGAAAACTTTCTCACTTGCACATCGACAAAAAAACACAACAGTACATCAATTTTCTTAATAAAAAGACAAGTAATCTTTATTCAGTTTAATATTTTCACTACATAAGCTTTCTTGTAGGCTTTGGTTCGAGCAGTTTGGAAGTAGGCCTATTTAGAAGTATCGATGTTTGGGAGAAGTTATTATCGATGTTATTATCGGACGCAGTCGTCGGAGGGCTGATTTCTATCCTCTAGTATAACACGACCCAGCAAATTTAGATGCTTTTTTAGGCCAAAAAAATTCGCGTTATAGTAGAATAAATACGGTAATTCATGGCATTTTAGTAGATTGGATAATGCTTTCATAATGAAAGCAATCTGGTAAAAGAGCAATAAAATTACAAATGAAATTCAAACAATTTAGATACGACTTAGAATATACAGCTAAATGAAAAACTCGTATCATTTATGCACATATAGTAAGTATACATTAAATCTGATATTGCCACTGAAAATCATTGCTAAAATAAAGACAAACTGATTTTCAAGGAACAGAAAAAAACTGCTCTGTAGTTGAAATGTACATTCATGCCTAATAAATATCTTTGTGAAAAAGCAGCCCCTCCCCCATCCCCATTTCTGTTTCTTGAAGTCAAAAGTAATTAATTTTTCTTTTGATCATCTTACTTGTTCGTGCGGATTGAGACGCTGTTCCTCAAAGCAGAAACACTAAAAAAAAAAAGAAAAAAAAAAAAAGATGAAAGGTAGAAAAAGCAAGGAATGAATAACAAATGCAAGAATAGATCAATTTTTATAGTAAAGAATCCCATGATGAATAGCTAAAATCTGATGTTCAATATATTCAAATCTTAGGTGGGCTAAGCACAAAAGTCGAGAGATCTCAGTTGCATTGGTATGGCCACGTGATACGGATGCCACAAACTGGTCTTCCTAAGCAGTTTTATTTTCCAAGCCGGTGAGTAAGAGGCCAAGGGCTCGACCTAGAATCAGGTGGCTAGACTACATGGAGAATCTAGGTTAGAGTCACTTGGATATTACCATTGAGTACATACACCTGATAGGGGAAGATCACGAGCGCTGGAGATCTTCCATAGGGTTGCTGCTCCCATGATCCTAACGGATAAGCGAGTTTGAAAAGTAAGTATTAAACAAAACATCCAGGTACGTATTGTTATTTCATTTCTATTCATACAGTCATCTTTCAGTTTTTATAGTTTTCAGGAAAAAATTTGTGTTTATCTATAAACGTGTTTACCTGGATTTTGTTGAAATATTGGCCAGCTTCAAAAGGAATGACATTGTATGTAGAAATGCCCACTATCGGAGTATTGGTGGGATTTGTAGCTGTATAGAAAGCTAGTGCCGTCTCACCTGGCACCACCTAAAAGTTAATAAACAAAACTGCAAATGAAAAATACGTTCATTAAACCATGCTCAACACTTTGATCTTCAGTAATCCTTAACATGCTCATCTTACCACAATTTCGTGCTGATGAGGTTTGAACTTCCATTCCATCGTGGAGGAGGTGTCCGCATTGAAGTGGATATGAATCGGCCGATGTTTTACTTTCTTCATCGTTTCGATTACTTCGCCACCATGACCCTTTCTGACTTCACCCCCGTAACCAGTCGACTATTTATAAAAAAAAAAAAATGTAAATTTTAGGAAATAACCACTTATTTTGATGGTACTGAGGGACTTTGCATCTTTTTATTACCTGACAAAAAATTCTGTATAACGGCACAGCAGCGTAACTGAAGCCAACTACTAATAACCCAACAGCCGTGACATACATTAACGTACTTTTATTTTTAAAATGTAATTTCGGATCGTCATGTAATAATCGAATGTTTCTACTGCAAGAAGATTGTTTTGAAGGGAAAGTAGTGACATTTTTCAACGATAGTGATACATAGGAGCACTTGGAAACTTTGTGCGTTTTAAATGCCGGCGTCAATAACTTGCACAAAAAAACTCGCGATCGAGAAGAAAATAAATAAGACAAATTCATGATGATAGGAGAAGATTGTTTATTCTAGGAATTCATTAATATTAAATACATAAAAAATGATTATGTATACATGTATTAGTATTATAAACACTCGCGTTAAGACAACATGACGGGTGCCATGACAGGTATTCTACTTCCGTTTACAGTTCAGCATTTTGCTATATATTTAAATGAAGAAATCATTATTACATGCTTAAAATATTTTCTCTTAATTTAGAATATCAAATTCGAAAAACAGTAATAAAAAGATCGGGATGAAGCAAGTATGTCGAGAAAATTTTTCCGGAAATGGCGTAATATTTCACATTGAAGTTCACGCACGAGTTCAGACCATAATCGTGCAATCATGTAAGGCAAGTGAATGAAGTTGTTTAATATAATTCTGCACATTGTGTTTTGGGATCATTATGTTCAGTAATACTATGTCTGATTTATGGGAAGGAGAAGACGTTATAACACGATGAAGCATTATAGCGATGTAAGTCATCGAAACATTATCTGATTCATTCATTGGTCATGCTTGAGTAACTTGAAAACAAATTTCTCGAGATACGGCTCTCTGTTGTTGTGTTATTTGCTTATGTATTTTGTATTTATTATAACAAAAATGTACTTTTTGTTTTTAATTTAATGTTTTTCTTATTTGATTATTAAAATTTGAAATCGATCGCTTTATTACGTGTATATTCAACTTACAGGGACGTGAATGTAAAAAACATTAAACCCCATGATAATTGTTAAAGAATAAACAGTAATCCTGGCATTCAAAGTCGAGCTATTAAACCCTTTGATAAAATTAAATTAAAAAGATAAACGAAAGAATATCATAGATAATGTGGGAATCAAATAACCGATAAGCGAGACGATAAGCGTTAATCAACGTATTAATATTTCTGGCGATTAATATGGGACACCAAACTGAATGCTGGATTTTAAAGAGGTCAGGATTATTGAATAAATAACACGCATATAAATGGATATTTATGATTTGTATTTAAAAAAAAAATCAGAAATAAAATAATTGTTTTCACACCCTTGGTTTGAAAGGATGTTGGTTTTTGTTTTATTATTGGGTTGGCAAATAAGTTCATTCGTTTTTTTGGATTGTAACAAAACACACTTTATTAAAACTTAAGATAAATTTAATCAATTACATATTGTCCGTTTTTTATAAATGACCTCTTGCCATCGTTCCGTCACAAAATGCCTGGGGTTTATTGGCAAAAAACAGTCAAGGTGTTTTTAACGACCTCTTTAACAGAGTTCTTCAGTGAGTAATCTGTAGGTGCCAGATCAGGTGAGTACAGAGAATGAGGCTAAAACATCACAGTCAAGACTAAGCAATTTGTTTCGAGTGGTTTAAGATGTATGCAGTCTGGCGTTGTCATGTGGAATACAACACCCTTTCAGTTAGCTATTCTGGATTTTTTGTGCAGATTGCAATGGCTTTGTATGTAATATATTCAACATCGTAGCAATCTCTCGCACCGATTGGGATGGATTTTCTTCGATCATGCCTTAATGTCAATTGAGTTAATCTTCTTAGGGCAACCAGAGCAGGAGACATCATTGATGTGAAAATCTCCAGAACTAAATTTGACATACACATTCTGTCAAGGCATCATCGCCATAGACCAGACCTGCCAACTATTTCTGCAGGAAAACCGGTGATAGTAAATTTTTGTAGGGTGAAATATACTGTACCAGGGATGGATGAAGGTAGATCCATCCCTGACTGTACATATAAATAACATATTTAATTGTTCAAAAATTGTGCACTTATATTTTACTTTTGGACTTAATTTGACACTATATGGAACCCATCAAAATTTGACGGCAAACAACTCTGTGGTTTAATAAACAATCATAAACAATTTTCTCCACATAGACATCACAATCAAGAACTTTGCTAGTATCATAGTATTATAATGATCAATGCGCGTGAGCAGAAGCACCGAATTTGCTCTGAAAAAAGTGCTTTGCGTTTTAATATATGTCACAATTATTTATTATACACTAGTCAAAATAATTAAGGGAGTAAGATACACCATACGTGAAATAAGTACTCAGTAAGTAAGTTGCTGGTGCATCATAGGGAAAGAAGGGAAAATTTTAGGGGTTCTTTTACGAGAGTACTATTCGCCGGGAGATTTTTACGATCCGCCAGGTGACCGGGTGAGATTGTCAAAATCCGGGTGACACCCGGTGAATCCGGGCGAGTTGCCAGGTCTGCATAGACACTCAATATTTTTCTATTAGCATTTGCAGCTCGTTTCCCCTTTTTTTGAAAAAATTTAGCAAAATGTAACTTAGGTCTGCATAACACTAATGCTAGCCAAATCCAACTTTATACACAGATAATGTAAAATGTGTACTTTGAAGCAAAACTGAAGGAACTTATTTGTCAACCCAGTAGTAATGTTTTTTTATTATTCAAAAACATTTATGAAATTATGTAGTTAAGTAAATGTTAAAATCCTTCATAAAATCTAATGATGCCTTGTGGTACTTCTTGTAATACAGAGTTCCTTTCAGTTTCAAGGTACCCTTGAAAAATTGGAAGAAAACAGCAAAACTGGTTGGAACTGTATTCCGAATGTACTGTAAGGCAATATTTATTGTTAGATTTTACTATGTCGTGACCGATGTGATAGATTTTTACTTTCCATCATGTCGGTCACGACTATGTGCCAATTGGTAAGGGAGGATGGATAGCCACTCCATCTAGATAAAGAAGGCCTGCACACTGAAACGTCATATGTTGTTCCTTCATCATAAGAAGGCCAAATTTAGGGCTCATTATTGGTGCAATTAACAATGGTCCATTCTAGGTGATGTAACAATAAATGACATTTCAGTGTGCAGGCTTTTTTTATTTAGATGGTGTTGGCTGTGAAAAATTGTATCTATTAGTTTTTCTGCAAATAACTTACGTTTGCATGGAATGTCTGACAAGTTACTATAGCTGTGAGCACCCTAGTAAAATTTAACCTAAATTTTATTTAAAAAAAAAATCTCTAAATTTCAGTGAATTTTTTTTTTTTTGTTTACAAATTGTAACCACTTTGCAGATTCTGAGTATTAGTTGCAGATACTAAAATTGCGCTTACCAAATTTTCTATTAAAATGTTCAATTTACAATATAATAGAGGCAGCGATGTTGTGACTGCAGACTGCTGCAATCAAACAAGTTGCGTGCATTTTTTGTTTCCTATTGCATATAACAGCTCTTTTTTGGAAAAGGTCTAAAAACCGTATACACCTTAATGAAAAATTATTTTACTGGTAAAAATTTCTAATCATGTGTGCCTTCAGTGAATCGTATTTGTTTTGATGATGGAGGTGCTTCAATTTGTAAAAATCAAATTTAAAAATAAAAATAAAAATGAGGTGTGAACATGAATACTGTTTTTAAATTAAAAAAAAAAAAAAAATAAGAACTGGCCTGAGAAAGGTGAGACTAGTTAAAAATAAAAGGCATGTCTGTGATGGAACAAAAGAAAGAATTAATAAAGGATTATATTGGACTAAATTAGTACAGTTATATAACAATTACGAATTTTCAACTAATGTTCTTAATCTTGCCGACATTTTGAGGTAATCCATATATTAACCCTGTTTTGAGCAATATCTTTTTCCCATTGCGTCTTCTACAGAGACCATAGACTCTCCAAGGGCTCATATTTCTTCCTCTGGGCACAATGAGAATCAAAATGCTGGACAAATCGTCTATAACTACCTGAGAGCATGATGTTTAGGTACCACTTGTGGGATGGTGGATTGCTGTAAAAAAATGTGGGGCTGTCCCATTAATTGGAGACAATGAGATTGTGGATGAAAGATTATTTGGTGCATTATATGGAGGCTTTTCTGGATAAAAAAAAAAATAATAACAACAAAAAAAAAAAGATACCAAAGATTGTTAGAATGTCAAATTAATGGGGAAAAAGTTCGTGGAACGGAATGAATGCAAAATATTTAATAATTATGATTGTATCGACTGGATTCTTCATTTACACATCACATAACATTGTGTTTATTGACGAGGCAAATTTTTATGTCCATGGTGAGGTGAACTGTCAGAACATGAGATATTGGAGTGATATGAACTCTCATTGGACAGGTCCATCCAATGTAGTTGGATATGTACACATACAGGTTTTGCTGTTCTGGCAGGACTAGCTGGAGCAATTGTTTGCTTTTAGGCTTTATGTGAAGGTAATGTACTGCAGTCTTATCAATTACACAAGACTTTGCACCTAAAATCTATAATAACCTTTATTGTAATGACTTAAAGAAAACCTTGGCTATAAATTTGTACCTGCAAAAAATGGATAGCACTGGTTCTTATCCTTAGGTATATTTTTTTTTCAAAAAATTTTAAAAATTTAGCCAAAATATTAGCAATTTCATATGGTTAATTCAGTGCACTACACTCCATTCTTCTACCGTTTATTAATGAGAAAGACAATGCATTATATTAAAAGACTGTAAATATGCGTCTTTCAAAATAAATTTTTAATAAATATTTATGAGAGAAGAAAGAGAAATGAATTATTTTTGGGTTTCCTTTCATTTTTTTTATTATCTAAAATTTTTTTGGGGAACTGAAATATATTCTACTACATGCACATTGATATTGATTGCAAGCTGTTTTAAGCTAAAAGTTTAATGCAAAATTATTCACAAAATAAATGTTGGCTTTCTATCCAGGCATTTTTATCAAACAATTACATTTAAAATTATAAACAACAATAAAAATATAGCAGGCTAAAGTATCAAATTTTTACATTTTTTCAGCTTACTTTTATTTTCAACTTCTTTATAAATTTAATAAACAATGTATTTAAACTTGCTTTGACAGGTCAAATAAAAGCATGAATTAATGCTGGATATTATGGAGACCATGCCTGAGGCAATGGAGACCCAAAGGGCTATTGGCCCTTTAGGAGAAATTACAATTAAAAAGGAACCAGAGGACGCTGGTGACGATAATGACCAAGCTATTCCTGATTTATCCAATCAAGGAAGCTCGTTTCATGTTGACAGTAAAAGCATAGCTTCAATACCTCTACAGGATCAATCGGAAGAGCTGAAATTGCTGGGTTTGGATGTATATAATCAATCTGAATTTGAAGAGGGGGTTCTTAAGCAAGTTGATGAAGCATTCAAGAAAGAAGAAGAGCACATAAAGCAACAGATTGCACAAAGAGATTTAAAAAATGTTCAGGATGAAATCAGGTAAAATGCATTAACAAGTTGTAAATTAAAATTAGCATTAGGAAACGCATAACGTTTTTAATGTTGTAAATTTAGAGCAACAAAACAACGAATAAAACAATTGGAAAACGCACTCGCAGTAGCACCTGTGACTAGTAATTTTACAAAGGATATTAAACGTAAAGTTGATGCTCTTAATAGAGAGAAAGATAATAAGGTAACTTGAATGTTATGTGCTTATTATTTTTTCTTTGTATTTTAAAAACTTTTAAAATCCTATTAAATATTCTCTTTGCTAGGAGAGGCAATTGAAAAAATTATTAGCTAGACAGCGATCACTTACTTCTTTGTTTAGCGGGAGTAGCAGTACAGAAAATCAAGAATTTTTAGAAGATGATGGTAAGTAGCTTTACCACTTACATTAATTTACTTTTTCACATATTATGACATTTGTTACCAAAATCTTGGACCAGATGTATATAGTGTTTAATAAATTTTTACTCAGATGGTGAAGAATCTAGTTCTACAGATCCTTTTGCTTTAACGGATATATTTAAAACAAGTTCAGAAACCAAGCAGGAAGAGATGATTCGTTTGGGTCATATGACTCCATTTGGTACAGTGATCAACAAAAACAAAATTCAAAAAGCACCAGCTATCAAACTGTGCACTGGTATGACAGATTTTGAAAAATATCTCCTTGATCAAGCTGAGTTGCGTAACAATTCCAAAAAAAGAAAACAGAATGAAGGCACTATCTCCAAAGCAGAGTCTCCTAAAAGTACAAAAAATAATAAAAACCTCCATGATGGAGCTGGTTCATCCAAATGGAGGGATATTCAACCTTTAACTCCACCCAAAAAAAGTAAAACTTATAAAAAAGAAAAATTGGGTACTGTAACAGAAGGGACTGTTGAAGCACGGAATTTGAAACGGAAAAATGTCTGGGTTGAAGAGCAAACCATTGATCTGGATGATTTTCAGAAGAGACTGTCAGATTCTGATTACCTTCCTTCATCTGGTGAAGAACATGATGATCAGGGTAAAATCTCATTTCTTAACAATACTTTAAAGATTTGATTTTTTTTTAATAGCCTGAAAAAGATACATAATTTATTTAAACAGGAGATTTATTAAAATCTAAAAGAAAGAAGACTTCAAAAAAATCAAGTGATAAGGAACAGAAATGCAGATCTCCTAGAAGTAAAAAATTAGTTGATGATGGGAATCAAACTGATTATTTAAAACGAGTAAGGTATGAATGTTTACAGTATAGTTTAAGTTTTGTTAGAAATTTTTTTTTTTTTTCTTATAAGATTTCCCTTAAATAAATCATTGCTATCTATAGGGAATGGCACAGAGAACGTTTAATAGAAAAGCAGAAGAGAATTATAGAGGGTAAAGGTGTTGATGAATCATCAGATAATGACAATGAATATGAAGAGTTGGAAGGAGGCTATAAAATTCCTTTGAAAATTTGGAATAAATTGTATAAGTAAGTAATCAAATGGTTTTAATTAGTTTCTCTGACGTGAAAATAATTTATAACTATTTTGAAATAATACAGGGTGTTTATAAAATCCTTGGCAATTTGTAATTAATGTTTCTCTTCTTGTGAGGAATGACAAAAAAAAAAGTCAACCTGGAGAAAATATTCCAATGAATTAATCATTAAAACGCAGAAAAGAGAAGGAAAAATTCCACAACCTGGACTCATTGCTCTCGCTGTTCTAATCAGTTGAACTTTCGTGAATACAGGACTAATCATTCTGTTGTCATGTGCCTTGTGGTGGAATTGTATGTCACACGATAGCCCAAATGGCAGATAGATCGCAAGTTGGAAAACCTCCTTACCCTTAAATCATCAAATACGAGGTGCGATCAAAAAGTTTCGAGACTGGTTGCGCATATCGCCAACAAATGGCAGCACAAGTCCACAAATACAGTAAATTATAGCACTAACAGTCATAAATCAACTTTTCAAAGAATTTTTTCATGTGCTTTGGGGATTGAGAAAATACTGTAATTGTAACCACCTGTGCGATATCGTATA
>JAHWFO010011683.1:153293-172916 GCA_023313115.1 Rhysida immarginata
CCCTACTCACTAGATTTGGCTCCTGCAGTCTTTGTCCTCTTTCCAAAAAGGAAGATGCAGTTGAAAGGTTGCTGTTTTGATACGATTGAGCAGATCCAGTGCGAATCGCAGAAGTTGCTTGATTTGTTTCAAGAAAAAGACTTCAAGGACACTTTTCCTAAAGTGGCAGAACGCTGGACTCATTGTATGACTTTGCAAGGGGACTATTTTGAAGGGGACACTTGTAAATGTATTTAAATAAAGTACTTTCTCTTAAATGAACCAGTCCCGCAACTTTTTGATCGCACCTCGTACTTGATAAAAATTCAAGATAAAGAAGAATAAATCAAATACTTGAGGAAAAAGAAATAGAGAAAATACTTTATTAATTAATCATAGTCGATACTTGTCCCTGGTAATGCTGTTCAGTATCCAAAATAACTCAATTGGTTAGAGTCTCAGTGTCACTGATCATAGTCTCAGGGATAGGTCATGGTACTTTTTTTTCTCTTTTCTACATTGTTATTACTCTTGTATTTTTGTAATTACCATCATTATATTACAAGATTAGTAAATCTCTCTATACATACATTTAATAAAACTGTAACGAATTCGTGTTTGTGCAGCATCACGCAAAAACTACTGGACGGATTTTGATGAAACTTAGTATAGTTATAGCTTATAGTCTGGGTCAACATTTAGGGTACTTTTTACTGCGGGAAAATGTCTCATTCCTACGGGAAAATCCAAAACAGCTTCCATGCGATGTTCAAAATCTTGCCAACAGATGCGCCACGAGTATTTTAAATCATGCTATGGTTAAATATTACCTTTTGAAGTTAAAATAACACTTCGACTATGGAATCGAATTACGGACTTCGATTTTTACTTTGCGTTTTGGTTGTTGTTTAATTTTTGTACTTTGACTGCAGTTTTGTACTTTTTTGCTCTGTCTTTCTCCGAGTTCTATGTGAGTGGAGCCGTGGGAACAACTAGTTATTACTATTAATATATAAAATAAAATAAACAATGAGAGAAAACAAAATTACCTCCTCTTTGCAAGTAAGCAAAATATATGTATGGCTACTTTCATATTTCACACACATGTCTTCCACTAAAAGGGGAGGGGGGCCCCCGAATGCTGTATATGAGGGTTAAATTTTTACAGATGCTGAAATTAGAGTCAAATTGTACAGCATCTTGCATAAGTCCCTTCAGAATTTGGAAATCTGACTTTACACTATAAAGCCACGTTTAAAAGATAACAGCATACCAATGGGTGGGGGAATGGTAGGAGTTTTGCTTGTGACAGTTACTGTGGCGTAGTTACCTATTATCTTGCCTGGTCCCCCAAGCTACCTGACCCTTTTCCTTTGGAGTTCTTTTAAAAATTAAGTTTTTATGCCTCCTTTACCAAGAATCTTACAATTTTAATGTATTGGAATGTGTGTGACATGAGCTAGGTTACAGGATTGACAGTTGTCGTGTCACCAGGGGTCAGATTAAACCTTAGAATATCGACTACAAGTTAATCGGAAAAATGGATAATCCTCCTCTGGATAATCAGGAGTTGACTCAGCAAAAATAATACTGCAGCTTGTTCCGATTTCAAAGAGTAATAGTGCTTTATTATTATTATTATTATTTTTTTAATTTTTATTCCACTTTTTCTATTCTATGGAATTTATGCCTGTGAAACATTTACATTGATTATATTTGAGTGATAACATTTTTGTATGCTTTTTCAAGCCATGCATAATTAGGCATGAATAGTCATTTGTGATCTCAATGTCTACAAATTCTCTATGAGTCGAAGAAAATGGGACACTTGTAGATATGCAAATACATGTGAACACATGCTTGCACTAATACAGTATAAGTAAACTGTCGTCGTTTGTTGTACAGTCAACCAAAGGAAATAATCCACACGAGTTTAATATTTAATATTACATTTCATGCTAATGTGTTGTTTTAATAGCTTTTTTATTTATAATTATTTAAATTTAATAATCTTAATAATGTTAACTCTAAATGTAATATTAAATTATTAAAAATAAATTAATATTGAAACGGTAAAACTTAGAGTAAAATTCAAGTGTGGATTATTTCCCTTTGATGACTGTACTTAGAATCATAATAAATTTTAAAATTGAAATTAAAGGTGTCATCGTAATTCGATATATTAAGAAATATTGTGATTTTTGAATAATTTAGGATGTTACAGAAGTATTTTACATACAACTAGTTGCATTATTTAGGTATTGTGCATTGGTTATCATCTGAATAAGTGTGTGTGTTTTAATTTCAACAGATATCAGCAAACATGTGTACAGTGGTTGTGGGAGCTTCATTGCCAACGATGTGGAGGTATTATTGGTGATGAAATGGGCTTGGGAAAGACAATTCAAGTAATTGCTTTCTTAGTCGGGCTCTGGAACAGCAAACTGTTAACTAGAGGAGATATGTAAGTTAATTATTTAAAAATATAATTTTATATGCACTAAGAAAGGCCAGAATATATGAAAATATTAAATACTAATTTGGAATAACTTCACGTATAATCCTTATTAAAATTTTTCATAAACTTAGATTTCGAGGTTTGGGTCCTATAATAATTGTCACTCCCACAACAATCATGCATCAGTGGGTGAAAGAATTCCACATGTGGTGGCCTCCTATTCGTATTGCAATTCTTCACGAATCAGGATCTTATACAGGCACAAAAGTAAATTCCTTAATAACATCATAAATGATTCATTAAATTTATATTCCTCTATGTTTATCAACAGAGTATTTCTTTTTAGGAGTCTCTCATTCGTCATATAACTGAAGCTTGTGGAGTGTTAGTGACATCTTATTCTGGTCTTGTCACTTTCCAAAATGAGTTGATAAAATATGATTGGCATTACATAATTTTGGATGAAGGTCATAAAATACGTAATCCTGACGCACAAGCAACATTGGCCTGTAAACAAGTTAGTACTTACTGCCTTTGGTAATTTTATGTGTTGAAAATAAATTTTTATAGAGAATTTAATTCATATTTTTTTTTAAATTTAGTTTCGAACTTCTCACAGATTAATTCTCTCAGGATCTCCTCTACAAAACAATTTGAAAGAACTGTGGTCTCTGTTTGATTTCATTTTTCCTGGAAAATTAGGGACACTTCCAATTTTTATGCAGCAGTTTTCTGTTCCGATTACATTGGGTGGTTATGCAAATGCAACTGAAGTCCAAGTAAATTTTTTTCTTTTTACTTTTAATTTGATTAAGTTATATCGCATGTTAATTTTCTCTTTTTTTGATTTTATTTTGGTGATTGAAAAGATAACTGTAATATAATGAAACCTGACTGAGATGGAAATTTCATGTTTTTTCTATATATATTTTTAAAAATTACCATTTCACCTCAGAAATGATACTAACATGATACTGTAATTGAAAACTTCCTTGTATACATGTACGAGGGGCGGTCATAAAATCATTACCATCGGTCAGAAGACTGAGAGATGGGGTGACACTGCAGGATGGTAGAGTCAGTCACCTCCCAGGGCCACACTCTTTTTCCCGATGATGGACGACTTGCTGGATGCCACTTTTATAGATGTCCTCCTTTTGGCTGTTGAGGAACTGGTCCACCTCTAAGATGACCTCGTCGTCGTCTTGGAAATCCAGTCCATGAAGCAGGTTCTTCAGGCGAGAGAAGAGGAAGAAGTCACTTGGGACCAAATCAGATGAATGCAGCAGATCAGGCAGTATTTCGAACCCCAGCTTCACCACAACACACATGGAGACCTTGATCTGATCAATGGTGATATGGCAATCTGAAAGGACTCATCACAGATGGAGGGGCGTCCACTAAAAGGTTTGTCTTCCATTCTTGTCTGGCTGCACTGGAAACTCCAACACCACATGGCGATTGTCTCATGCATTGGGACATTGTCACCATAAACTGCTACTAACTCATGGATTTGTTTGGCGCTTTTCCCCTTCATATGCAGGAACCTTATCGCGGATTGCACCCCAATTTTCCGACTGGTTGCGACATGTTGCTTTCGACATTCTGACAGTGTTTAGTGGTACTGCACCAAATACTGCTTTGTATCCTCCACACTTTTTCAAAAGCGATCGTTCTTTCATGGTGATTGCAATGACGTTATGACTGCCCCTTCTATAATAGCATTTTGTAGAAGTAACTGATATAAAAGAATCCATTTTATTTTTACACATGAGGTTATAAAATGTTGAAATGAAACTGATTTAAATTTTTATTTTCATCACCTAAGATTCAGACTGCTTATAAATGTGCAACTGTTTTGAGAGATACCATTAGTCCATATCTTTTGAGGCGCATGAAAGCAGATGTCAAGATGAGCTTGGAACTACCCAATAAGAATGAACAGGTTATAGCTGCAGTTTATGTAGTTATATGGACAGTTATCCATTTCTTTATGGTTCTTCTAATTCATCCATAAATTTTCACACTTAACAAATAGGTGTTATTCTGTCGTCTCACTGATGAACAAAGACAGTGTTACAAGGAATATTTAGATTCGGATCAATTGAAGTCGATTTTAGATGGGAGATTAAAAGTAAGTTTATGATTTTAGCACAATCAATAATTCTTCTGACTAGCTGTGCTTTATTGTTGTAAATTGTGGGATTTATTTACAACAGGTGGAAGATATTTTTATTTTCTATATCAGAATTTTGACAGAATAGATACAGGTTTTGTAGAGAATGAAGAAAGCAAATGTAGAAAGGCCAATGGCTCTATTTAAAATTGTGCAATGGATTCTCCAACAATTGGCGTTTTCGGTAATTCAAATCTTAATAGTTCGTGTGACCAATGACGATTTTCTGACTTTCATCTGAGCTGATTTGAGTCGAAGTGCCGAATGCAAAACTGACTGATTTTAAGATTGAAGCGACATTAACCTGCAGAATAGATGATTAGATGGCTCGTTGAGCAACTTAACTAGGCTTGCTCGAAAATAAACATGGCAATTAGTAACAAAATTGTCACTGTCCTGAGCTCATTGAAACAGCGTTAACAACAATAAGCTATCAGCAGCTGTTGCCATTTTCAAGAGCGAAGAAAATGAAATATTTTTAATACTATCGAAATTAAAATACAATCACTTTCTTGCAGTAGGAAGGAAAACCCAGTGAAAAGATTGCATGAGTATAGTGCAGAGGTTCTCAAACTCTTTTCTCACGGCACACTTGAGGAATGCTGAAGCACACCTTAATTATGTTTATATTTTCTTAATTTTTTTTTTGCAAGCATAGCTATGCAATTTCATAATGCATAGTTGGGCTGCAGCACACTCTTTTCTCTGCTGCAGATTGGGGGGGGGGGATGTTTTTCCTTAATCTGTGGCAGGGGTTATGTCAGTTGATCCCATAACAGTTGACCCCTGTAATAGTGGCTGGAAGAGGGGCTATATCAAGGATTAATTTTCTGACTTCTCAGGCAAGAATATTTTGATTCTGACTAGATTATGACGTCACAAGTCCTCTGCCGAACATGTTTTCTGAGCAGTTAGTCAGTTAGCCAGAACCTGTTGCCGAACGCTTTGCACTTCAGATCCAGTCAGATCTGAGTTGCCGAGTATGCCTAATGCCTGCATTAATTTGTGCACAAAACATTTTGTCAGCTTACTGTGATCAACAAAAGCAACATTGAGCTTTATTGCTTTAATTTAGGAGATAAACTTAATTGCAGTAATCATTTTTAATTATGGTGCAATTTGCACCTTTTAATATTTTGGAGCTAATTACCATAGTCGTAACTTCATCTTTTAAATACATGTATATGCAGAAGATTTTATTGTAGTTTAAGTCACTGTTATTGGATTATATTCTAGAATAACTGGTTTCAAGATATTCTGCTGTAATTTTATTTAAGATTGGAAATTTTATGTGTTTTGCAGGTATTCGTAGGGTTGATTCATTTGAGGAAAATATGTAATCATCCTGATTTATATGATGGGGGTCCAAAACACTTTGGTGAGTTTGATGAAAGTTCCCTCACTGAAGAACAACGATTTGGATTCTGGAAAAGAGCTGGAAAAATGATTGTTATTGAAGCTATTCTTAAATTATGGTATAAGCAAAAGCACCGTGTGTTGTTCTTCTCTCAGAGTAGGCAGGTATATAAAAAATATACTTGTTCCTAACATCTATTTTATGGAATACAAAGTACACTTATAGAACATTCTCCATATTTGAGATCCAATATTTATTAGAATACCTATAACGTGCATACGAGAAGTAAAATCTATTTTATGTGGACAAGAGGTTTCATTATTTTTACTATTCAATCATATCCGCAGCTGGTGTCTAAGGGTGTGTCTAAGAAGTCCAACTGGTCGCCAAAGTTCCAACTATTCCAGCTCAAGTCGTCCCATAAATCCCAATCAGCAACACTTGTGATGTCCCCAAATTCTCTGATTCTCATTTGGGGTGCCATGATCAGAAACAAAGCTGCCCTTGCGATTCTCTGATTCTCAATTCACTACGGTTGAAGTTGATCAAACATCGTAGTGTTCACATTCGATGACACTAAATTCAACACGAAAACTTTTTTACCTAGCAATAGTATTATGTACAATTCTTTATTGACACCCAAGTGGATGGCCATGTTATTCTTTACATTAAATAAGAACCGTTTAGTAACACATGTTTATAGAAAACATACGGTAAAATCGAAACCAGTTAAATTCAAAACCCATAAAATTCCATCACTGACAACAATAGTTTTGAATACTTTCACTTAATAATTTGTCTAAGTGGCATTTTAAAAAGTTATTTTCAATTTTTGAGCTTTATTTTTTTGTCTTTCGGTCATTAAATTAATTTTTCCATAATTTGTCAATGGTAATGAATTTACCTCATACGACCACATTGTCCCATAATACAATGACGATCAGATCAGACCGAGGCCAGCAGTCTGCATTCTCGGGTCGAATTCGGTCGGACTTCTTAGGCACACCCTAATTCTACTAGAATATCTGTTATTATTCAATTACTTTTATGTACACTATTTACAAAATCCATCCTGCTCAAGGGAACTAAACCATGAAAATATATCCATTTCATGTTCTACAAATATGGCTTAATACTAGAATGTATCATCTAAAGTTTTAACTCAGTAATTTAAGTACAGGTGTTTAAGTTAGAAAATCCTTAGTGCTATCATTATATCTTTCTTGTTGCACTGTTCATTGTTAGAAGTATTCTCATTATAACTATTGTAAAAAAAAAAAAAAGTCAAAATTTATTTGATGAAAAATATTACATGTATCTGCTTGTGAAATAGAAAAAACCATTAATATTGATTTACTTTTCTTTACCTCAGATGTTGAATATTTTAGAATACTTTGTAAAAACAAGAGAATACAGTTATTTGAAAATGGATGGAACGACCTCCATCTCTTCTAGACAACCACTTATAAACAAATTTAATAGCGTAAGTATTATGCTATATATTAGAATCCATATTGATTTCATTTTAGGTTTTAATGGATCACATTATCTTTAGTATATGTTTATAGGATGTTTGCATGAATTATTTCAATAAAATTAAAAAACTATTAATATATTTTTGGTTTTAAGCCATAAAAAAGCCTAAGTTGAACATGTAAATTAATTTATTATCTAATCTCCTAATAATCTCCTACCCAACCATCAGAAACTTTGATGAACACACAGGTTTGGTAGGAGGAATTCCCGATCTGTGAATTCGCCCTACCATTGGGCTTTCCATCTTGACTACTTGGTGTGGTCTTTAAGACACTTGGTGACTGCATGGTTGTACAGTGTCTGCGTTAGTCCAGCTGGTAGAGGCATTGAACATGATACTCGTGGTTTCCTAGTTCGAATCCAGATTGCAGAATTTTTCCTTCCTTTTTTTCAAATAATTTCATTAAAAACAATACCAAAAATAATTGTTGATTTAAATTGTTATCAAAAGTATTTAATATTGTTTACTATTTAACATGAATAACGTTTCAAAAATGCTAAATTAACATTCTTACTACTACTCACTCATAAAAGTTCATAATTTTCAAGCACAAGTTCTGAAATATCAGTCTCAAGTTCAACATTTATAAAAATAGAGTTTGTCATAGGAGTTGCAAGAAGGGTGCCTGCTCAAGTTGTTCTTCTTACCCAGTTTGCCTCTGTCACTTTAAAACTCTTCAAAGTAGGGAGGGCCTACTCTTCCTTCCATGAAACCTGCTTTTCAAATGAGTAGGCCCTCCCTTGCTTGTAGTGGTATCAGATGGCACTTCTGAAAAATATTTATAGTCTCTCTTTTGGAATACCTTTTATTAAATTGTTTACAATAAAGAGATGATACCATCAAATTGCTTTGAAGTCCTTCTTCCATCAGTCTCATATTGTGCACATAATATTATAAAAGTAGGGATTGTTTGGGCCAAAAGTAAATTACTTTAGCTTTTTAAGCATTGTTTGAAGATTTCGTGGATCTTTATTTTATCTGATTTAGTTTTTCCAATTCCGGGAAGACATTGAGACTCGTGTGACCAAAATAAATGCCCCTCCCTTTCTCCAAACTCTTCCGTTGCCATCTGTCACAGTGCAGGTTAGAGGTCATAAACCTTTGAATTATTTCCAATTATGATATAAATTTTTTAATGTGCACCAAAAGCGGGCCATGTTAAAAACATTTTCGGAATTCTAATATTATAGCTAGCGTAATGCTCATATAACTCGATCTATGGCCCTGTCTCTTTTCATTTCTAGGATGAACTCTATACAGACTAACAAAAACATTTTATAAGTTGTTGATGGGTTATAAAAACACGATAAATCATTAGAAAACTAGAATTCAGTTTTTTTTTTTAATCTTATTTTACTGTAAAATGAAAAAACTAAATTAATATCGAGAAAGTATTACGTAATTATTAGTAATATTAATACTTATTTGAAATTAGTCACACATGAATACTTTGCCTTATTTTATAGGATCCATCAATTTTTATTTTCTTGTTGACTACTCGAGTTGGTGGATTAGGAGTAAATTTAACTGGTGCAAACAGAGTAATAATATATGATCCGGACTGGAATCCTAGCACAGATTTGCAAGCTCGTGAACGAGCATGGCGAATTGGCCAGAGAAAAGATGTTACTATATATCGCCTCTTGACATCTGGAACAATTGAAGAAAAAATTTATCATAGGTTAATTTTTTTTTTTAAATAAGTCAATTCTACTTCATTTTTTTGTTACACACGAAGTTAAATTTGGCATTAATTTATTTTCAGACAAATTTTCAAGCAATTTCTGACAAATCGTGTTCTCAAGGATCCTCGTCAGAGACGTTTTTTCAAAAACAGTGATTTATATGAATTGTTCACACTGCAAGATCAAGGTGCCCAAGGTCCAGAAACAGTGGCCATATTTGCTGGAACTGGATCTGAAATCAAGGCAGAATCTTTAAAAAACAAGATGAAAGCTTCAGAGCCCAAAATTAAAGCTGCTTCCCCTAATAAGATTAAAGTGAAACAAGAACCAAAAGATAATAAGAGTGTTATTGCAAATGGGGAATTGATTAGTTTGAAGACTGAGAAGCATCTTCCAAAAACTCAATTAGAAAATGGTTATACTTCACATACACATTCTAAAGAAAACATGTTAAGCATATTTGATAAAAATGTTACTCATGATAAGAATAATGATAAATTTGAAAAGCATGATGTGCAAGATATTAAGGATGATATCAATGATTCTTCTTCAAACTCAGCATTAGAGTCAGCAGCTGCCTTGAAACTCGCTAAAATGAAGGAATTAGCTAAGAAATTGAGCCAGCAGCTAGTTCAGAAATATAATAACAGTGAAATTAGAGATGCTAGTCATACAGATGTTTCTTCTAAAACCGAACATTCGGATGTTTGCAATAAAAGTCAAAAACAAAATAAAAAAAAATCTAAAATAAAGAAGCACAAAAAATTAGGTAAATAAACTACATGTTTTTAATTGTAATTTAAACAAATTTTTCATGCTACTCTTTTTTTTTTTTTTTTTTACATATTTTTTTGATTTGTATTTGTAGCATTGTTTGAAGGTGAAAAAATAGATAATTTGGTTTATCAGGGCACATACAACACAAATGACGAAACTCAATCAGGTGACCAACAAAGTGCAAAGCAAGATGACTATGTGTTACAGAAATTATTTGCTAAATCAGGTTAATTGCATATTTATCATTTTTATATGAATTTATTAAATTATCTAAATCAATTATGCTGTTTCCTCATAAATCTTCGTAGGAAGATACACCATAATCCGTCTATAATGAAATTCACAAGGACAAAAAATTATTTCGTTATACACCATAACTCGCTTATATCGAAATTCACATGGATAAAGAATTTTTTTATTATTATAAATGGGATATGGTATGAAAAAACTTATTAAACATTGATTTTTGTTTTTAAAAATTTTTTATTCATTATTAGGTTGAAAAAAAATCCGTTATCGATTTTTGCACAGAATTTGTATTTTGTTCAAATAATCATCCCATTTATAAAAATCGTTTAATAATTCTTCTGGGGCATTATTCTGTGTCTATATGTATTCTCTTAGATCTACTAGACCATCATGTGGACCAGAAGATTTCATTTTGTTTTTTAGCATCGCTGAAAGTTCTTGATAAAGGCACGGAGCAAGCGGTACACCTGATTGAACCCTGTTTTAAAAAACGGCCCTAAGTCTCAAGCCATTGAAAAGAAGAAAGTTAACGTATCTTCCAGAAGTTATTCTTTGACACATCTTGCAACTGAAGCATAGCTATTGCTATCTAGTTTTTACCAGGCATTTTTTTTTTTTGTTATTACTCAAAGAAATATTCACAAAAAATATTGCTCTAATACTAGTGTGCCCCAGTTCGGCAACATGGTTGAGGAGGTTAGTTTTGATATCTCCGATAGTCAGAGCTGGATTCTTATTTTTTGTGCTCACGAGCCCAATGAAATCTCTCCTATTGACTCAAAAGTTTGCCCTCCACTTTGTCCTAAGTCCAGTCCAAGCTATAGTCATCTCTCTCTACTTTTGAATTTCTAGTTGATAGCTAAAATGCCTAGATGGAAAGTGATTTAGTTGAATATGAATTCAGAGGAGTAAGTAAGGAAAACATGTCATAGAAACTGTGGATAAAAAATAGTAAAATGAAATAAAACATACGAGACCACTTTTCTACAATAAATATTTTAACTATGGATGCGCATATCGAACGACCACGTCAACTTCGTCAGCTTAATGCAATAAGATTATGCTGACAAGGAGTATGCTTGAGCAGTGCTTGTCAAAATGAAGTGAAAAGAGTGTACAAAGCAATATTCATGTGAAATTTCCTGGAGGGATTGAAAAAGATAATTATTGATAAGCATATGATACATTTAGTCAGAAGTGCTCATTATTTGTACAAAGAAGCTCTTGATGAAGAGAGGCAAAGGGATTCTGAAAAGAAAAAGGAATTCCAAAGGAAGAAACATGACAAAAATTTTCTTACTCTTTTGAAATTTTTTTTGCAATATTTTCATATTTACAGTGTTTGGTTATTTCAAATGTACGGGAAATTTTATGGGCCTTTGGGAAATGTATGGGATTTTTGTTCATAGAAATCGCTGGACACACTGTATAAGATTTTTTAATGACTTTTTAATGTTTTGTTTTCCTGTTAGAGCAAGTTATTTTCTTAGTGATTAAGGAATGCATTGTGTAGGGACATGTAATAAATCTAATATCTAATTGTCTAACAACGTCTTTGGCTTAATTATACATAATGTTATTAGAATTATGACCTTATTATATACAATCCATAGGGATTCAGTCAGCATTGCGTCATGATGTTATTATGGAAGATGCTGATCCTGATTTTGCATTAGTGGAAAAAGAAGCTGAAAGAGTGGCCAAACAAGCTGTTCAGGCAATGAAACGTTCCAGGAGGTCATGCTATGAGGCTGACCTAGGAATACCTAATTGGACTGGTTCACAACAGACTCGTCCAAATGTAGCTCCAAAGTAAGCATTTAAAACAATTTTTATGATTCATTTCATTTCAAGTAATAAAACTTATTTATCTTTTATCCCATTATATAACATGGTGCATATTTCCCTTGTTTATTTGATCAGATTGAGATTTGGACAGAAGAAAAATAGCAATCTTGTTAATCTACAAGAGAGTTCTTCACTTCCAGCTCCAAAGATAAATGCTCAGGTAAAAAAAAATCAGTAATTATAGTAATGAAATGAATGCTTTTAAGGCCCCTCTTTAATCTGGCATATGATGGACGTCAGCAGGATTCACTTTTCCCCCCATGGTTAACAGTTCATTAATTGCATATTGTCTTAAATACATTGACATGGCAGGCATATTCGAGCCCATGTCAACGTTTACTGACAGAGAATGAACGAATGGTATTCAATGCATCGTTGCTTGTGTGTGGATGAATGTTGCTACTACATGGAAGCAATGCCGTTATGCGCATTATTGTGCATTATTTTTCAACCACCCCTCTTAATAAGTAATTTCCTTCATATTAGCAGACATATTAAGAGTTTCATAAATTAATGAATATTAGTTGTTCCACTGACACAACAAGGCCATATATTGATCCATAAGAAAAATCTCAAATTATCTTAGATTTGTTCTAGGATGCAAATGTTATCCTCATTTAATAATTCCAAAGGTTTTCTCCTATATGTAAGAATCACCCAAATGAAAGTGGGACTGCTGTCGGTTTGATAAATGGTTTAATTTTATCATTGTGGTAAGTATACAGAATAAAGAGTGACACATACGGAACAAAATACCTATACATATTCCCATTGAAGGTTGAATACCTTGTGTGAAGAACCTACGGGATTGGCTGTGGAACCATTCTTCAAAGGTGGCGCAGTAGCAGGTTGAATTAAGTGTACAGCCCGTCTCCAGCTAATTTATTAGCATCGGGCCATTGACATCAAACAAGCACATAAGCATAACCGTTTCAGTTCTCATGAATGAACGAGCCTTCTTCGGGCATGGGGACAAAGGGTGTCTCCATTCCATGCTTATGTGTTTTGTGACAGATTCAAAGTGATGACACTATGTCTCATCTGATGCCGAGATGAGCGCACAATAAATGCCAACCGGACTCTCATCTTCTGCCATTAAAAATTGTACAACTGCAGGTTGATTATGTTTATAGGTATCCATGATCCGAATGGATGCTGGTGACCTTTCTTCCACGCTGTTACACAGCTAACTGACATTTTCCGACAATACCGCTTGCCTTCCTACCCCTCAGAGCCCTCTCTCAGCACATATGCAGCATTCTGTGTCTTCAAGCGATGGCCCACTCACGACAGTCCCACTTTTATTTGGGCAACCCTTACACGTAATATACACACAAAAATTGACACAGCTTAAATAGTTGTTTTAATTAACAATTTTTTGCATACTATCGTGATTTAATTTTCAAAGTACTAAATATTCTTTATTATTAGATTTCAGATTCAAACCGAATTTCAGAGTCATCAGAGATTGGCCCTGCTATTAACAAATCAGTGTTTTCTGGTGAACCAGTACCAGGCTCCTCAGGAATAATGTCTTCTAGTCAGTTACTTGCAAATCTAAGGGCAAGAAACCATTCTGAAAGTGAAAGTGACAATGAAGATTCTCCTGTGAGTGTTAATACAGTGACTCCAAAAGAAAACCAATATGATGAACTGTTAGTTGACTTAAGGAATTTCATAGCTTTTCAGTCATCAGTGAATGGACAAGCCACAACACAGGAAATTTTAGAAGCATTCAGAGACAAGCTTCCTGCGAAAAACTCAGCTGTTTTTAAAGCTCTTCTGCACAAAATATGTGATTTTCAACGCAATCCTGCAGGACAGGGTATGTGGTTCCTTAAAGGAGAGTTTAGATAATATTAGAGACTGAGAGAAGGAATATTGTTTTTCAGATAATCATGAATGGTTGTTTTTAAGAAATTGAAAGACAAATCTTGAATGTTATTCCTGGTTCATCATGAATTCTTGAAAGGTGGTAGATATTTAATACATTAAATCATTTCTACAAAATTTACAAATGGCTGGTCCCATTTGAGGTTCTTAGAATTTAAGTTATATACGTCAAGTTAATATTCATACTTTGAGTTATGTCATTTGAAAGAATTGAGGTCTGCTTGAGACAAATATCATTATCTTTTTCTATAAATAGTGTATTTTCGTTTTGACTGGATACTACACTTGACTTGTATAACTTAAATTTAAGCAACTTATTTAATGTACTTTAATGTACATTCTTCATTGTAATTCATAAAGGATTTATAATCTTATTTTGTAAGATAATCTTAAAATATTTGTACATTGTTTTACATGTATTTTATATAATAAAATGGAAAGCTACATTCAAATATTGGCTTCTTTTATTTAATTTCACATGTTGAATCTGATTATAATTCAAAAATATACACTGCCCTGCCAAAAATATCCCGACACCCAGTGGGACATCATTATTACCTTTGTATGGGACCCAGATGCCTACTCACCAGCCGCAGCCCGTGGCCCTTCAATGGGCACAGTGCAATGTGCCCTCCATGAGATTTGTTTTGGAAGAGCCGGAAAGAGGAAGCCATTCATCTCAGGTGAACGCTGTTTGTCGTCTACAATGGTGTATGGAGCATCATCTGTGGATTAGTGAGGATTGGGCAAAGGTCACGTGGAGCGATGAAAGCCGCTTCACCTCTAACAATCTGATGTCCGTGTGTAGTCTGGAGACGGCCAAACAAGAAATATGATCCAGAGAGCTTGTACCCACAGTGAAGGACTCTGACGGTGGGGTCATGGTGTGGGCCATGTTCTGTGCTGACATGCGACTGAATGCCCCACGGAACCAAGAGATGTTGGAAACGCACCTTCCTGGAGCAATGGTGGAGTTCTATGGCACCTCATCGGACTGTTTCTTCCAGCAGGGCAATGCCCTTTGTCACGCCAACACAGGCATGGTTCGCCCGTGCGGACATCTGGTTATTGCCTTAGCCTGCGCAGAGTCCGGACTTGAATCCAATTGAAGCATTGTGGGATGTGCTGGAGCTCCGTGTACGGATGCATATGCCCCCTGGTCACGAATCGTCATCAGTTGCTGGACCATTTGATGATCTTATTGCACCGTATCATTTCAGTGGAGTGTAAACAACTTGTGAACAGCCATCCTGGTTGTGTTGCAGCAATAATTACAGCAAAGGGTGGCCCAATGCGTTACTGACGATAGCATTTCCATAGATGGCACGTGGAGTGGGGTTGGACAAAATAATATGAACACCTGTGAAATGAGACAAAGTGTTTATGAATATGGCGATGGACAAATACATTAAGTACACATTTTGAATGGACAAATACAAGCATAGGGATACATAGCTGCTGTGGTCACTTTTTCACCTTTTTTTATCCCCCCCCCCCCCCAACAGCTTTGTTGCTTTCATTAATGCAAGAATATACACGGATTAAATTCATAAATTAAGCTGAAACTATTAGAAAAGTGATAAAAAGAAACATTTTTACTAAGAAGATATCGGTCACGTAAAAAAACAAAAAATGGGTGAGGAAAAAAAAACCATTGTGGAGGCGCCGGGTATCGATCCCGGTACCTCTCGCATGCTAAGCGAGCGCTCTACCATGTGAGCTACGCCCCCTTCCACAAATACATCCTCTAAATTTCATAATTTATAAGTATAATAAGTAATTCAATTTGCTATGTAATCAAAGCTTTTGAAGTTTTCTGGCGTAAAGTCGAAGTTATAAACGTCTCCAATTATCAGGTAGAGATTAGCTTGGAATAATTAGTTTATTGTATTCCTCAACTTATTTCACCGCATCTAAATCAGTGTCGCTGCCGCATTAAATGTCCGGCTTACGGGTGATGGCGGGTAGATCAAAGCTTCACTGATTTATTGATGAAGATAATAACAAGAATATTTCATCAGGTATATTTCGAATGCATTTTGTAAAGAGAGTGAATAACTGTTATTACATATATCGAAATTAAAATTGTTATTATGCGAATGCAATGTGGTCGGGGACGAAAGGGTTAGCGTAACGTTTATTATCAAGAGCACACGGATAACCTGCATACATACTATTTCTTACACAAAGTTTATATTTCGCAATAATATTGCCCCGAAATGACAGTTAAATTAAATTTCCGTTCGTATCTCAAGCGAAATTTTATGATATGAACTACTTCAAGGGCTGATTAGATCTGAAGTTTTGATTTGTTGCAACGATTCACTCAACTGAAAAGGTCAAATGATGTTGTTATGGTCAAGGCTGGAAATTTTGCCTAAATTCGCGGATTTTTGTGTAGAGTGAAGCTTTTAAACGAGACCACTCTCTGTATTTTATTTCCGAAGGTAGGTGTCTGTGCAGGTGCTTCCACTTAAAAATCACTATAATCAGTGCAATTAGATTAATTTAGATCTTTAAAACTGAAGAAGAGCAGTCTTAATAGACAACATGAAAAGAGATAGTTGTCTTTTTCTGTAAGGTTGATTCAGAGAAATAATCTAATATGAAGGGGAAGTGCCAGATTTGAAAATATGTTTAAGTTGCTATCTTGAAATAGGGAGAGTGCGAAGTCCTTATTCTCCCCACGAACCATTGATCAGAGAAAATATTTGAAAAAAAAAAACAAACAAACAAACAGCCTTTAAGTTTTGAAAATAATTACTGAATGCAATTTGGTAAACTTGGAAAGAATTGCTTGTATTGTGCACTGCCTAGGTTGCTTCTCTTTCATTCATAATATACGCAATAAAAGCTTTATATGGCCTTACATTTATCTTAGACCCTACAAGTTTCACACGATTAGAAATCCCGTCGTCCCGCAAGCGGTACCTAAACAGGGTGACAACACATTTATTGTAGTTATACAGGGTGATTCAAATCGTGTGTAAAACAATTTAAGGGGATATTATAGAGGTCAAGGTAAACACAAAAAGTCATATTTACATGGGTCCAATTTTTATTTCTTTTCAAGTTACAAGATGTGTCAAAGTGGCCTCTTTGAGCCTGAATGCAGACATTGCATCGTTGAATAAATGACTCGTATACGTTTGTCATTATCTTCATGATCACGTCTAATTTCGTCAACCAATGCTATTATTCTGGCAACTAATTGTGCGTGTGTGTCTATCTGGACACTGTACACCATTTCACACCAAAGACATCACAAGATGTGAGGTCGGGGCTCCGTGGTGGCCACTTTGCAAGTTCCAGGTTATTGTTTGCTCGACCAATCCACTGCTGTGATTTCTTTTTATGGGGGTGTGTAAAGGACAAGGTCTTCACCTTACCCCTTCCCCGTGACCTAGACGAACTGAAAGAACGCATTACGATAGCGATACGTGGGATTGAAGGAGATATGTTAATGCGGGTTTGGGATGAATTCAACTACAGGGGGGCATATTGAACATCTTTAACTGTGTCACAATAAACTTCAACAGTTTTTCTTTAAGAATCCGTATGTGGTGTGTCTATATTCTGAATAGCTTTGATGTAATAAATTTTTAAAAGTGTGAAGTTCTTTTGTAATCACCCTGTAGAACAGGAATTCCATGAAGTCATAATATGTTAGAACAGTGACTGCGACAGTCATGGTCCCTGGTTCGAGTTCACGATGCACCATTTGGTAGAGATAACGAGCATGATACTCGTGGTTCTTGGTTCGAATCTAGGTCATGGAATGTTTCTTTCCATTTTTCTGATAGTATCTAGTTTTAATAATTTTTCCTTAAATTTATTTTTGTTTCAGAATTAAAAACAACCATAATGAAGGATACTTCTTAACAAACAATCTCTGAGAATAATTGAGTTTGGAAATTTCATTCACTATTACTTTAACTAATATCCTAATCAAAGTAAATATAAGAAAAATAAGAATCATGTACATAATATTTTTTCAGTACCTTTACGCATTGTAATTTTTGCATTTATTTTATATTTAAAATAGGTGAAATCTTATTTAGTTTTTTTTCAGAATGAATCTGAAATGGATAAAACCTTTTAAGCTCTCAAGACAGTTTAATCGATATTTAAGTCAGCATGCATCTCAGGGTACGAAACCTATTCATGTTTGTGTTGTTGGAAGTGGGCCTGCTGGTTTCTACACATCACATAATTTACTCCAGGTATGTTAAATTTATTTATAGGTACCAGTCTAGATTTTCAATTATATTTTATTATTATTATTATTATTGTTTTTTTTTTTTTTTTTTTTTTTTTTTTTTTTTTCAAATGAAACCTGTTCGAGTCAATTAGGTGTTATAAGAAGAAGGCAGAGAAAGGAAACGCAAGCCAATAGAAGGAGTGGTATTTAACGAACAGTGTTCTACACACGTTTCTCAACATGTGTCTAAAGTCGTACCCTTGGCGTTTAGGCACATATGCCGCTGTTTGGAGAAAAGTGAAATTCCGTCCACAAAAAAAGATGTGGGTTGCTGTTGGAACCAGCCCGTAACTGCTTCCTGCACTTCATCTTTGGTGTTGAATCGTTCATATAATTCGTATAATATCTTCAATGGTCCGAAGAGATGAAAATCACCAGGGAACAAATCCAGGCTATAAGGCAGATTTTCAAGAACTTCATTTTGCAACATGCAGATGTGCATTGTCGTGGAGAATGATCATTCCTGAAAACAGCATGCCAGGTCGCTTGTTTTTGATAGTCATCATTTTTTCACGAATGGAATTACCCGTCTCCTGAAACTGTGCTTAAATGCTATGGGTCACTTCTTTTCAGAAACATGCATACAATATTGTTCATTAAATCTACTCTTCTATTTGCTTGTGTTTCCTATTTTCTGCCTTCTTCTTGCAACACCTACAGTATCTTGGGACCATAAATTGGCTTCATACAGTCGAACCCTGATAACTCAAATCTTCAGCGGACCAGATAAAAAATTTGAGTTATCAGGTTTTCGAATTAACCAGTAAATCAAAAACGAGGCTAGAGGACAATTATAAAGATTACATAATACTCACAATATTTTTATAAATTCGAATTTTTTTTATGAGATCCATTTACAATTACAGTACGAACCTCGTAATTTGCAGTTGTTTTAATGCAAAATCAGCTCCAATCTCGTTTTGGCATGGCTTCCGAATTCTACTTCCGGTTTGTAAAAATATTCGAAAAGCATCTCTTCGCGATTTTTGAGCATTTATATTTCATCTGACGACATTTATGATAAATGTAAAAACGTTTTATATTCAAAAATTGACAGAGAATTCACATTTTTCTCAAATTTCCATCACTTTTACATCATCAAAGGCAGTGCGATCTGAAGCGTTTCGAAAAGAAGTTTCGAAAACAAAATAGCGACGACCATTCTGAAGTGTATGGCTACTTCTAAAAATTCACTCGCGATCGTTTATGCACTCTGTCTAAAAGCAACATATCGATCATTTAACAAGTCGAACTCTACAACTTTTATTTTCATGTTAATTCTTCATTACTTTTCGTATTTTTTTCGACGTTTTTGGAATATCTTTGAATTTATAAAAATAAAGAGTTCTTGATCTTATGTATACTTGGCCTACTTATTTGACTGCACATGAGGAGGGGGGGGG
>JAHWFO010011683.1:173016-209464 GCA_023313115.1 Rhysida immarginata
TTCGAGAGCTCTTGAATCTAACATGAAAGTTAATGAATCTATTATATTAATTTTTAAAATATTCTAAGATAGTTTTGGCTTTAAATTTAAGAATACCTATTCACTAAAAGCAAAATTTTTTCGAGTTATCTGGGGTTTAATAAAAAATTTGTTTGAGTTAACGAGTGAAATTTCTATTATTTAAATGCTCTGGGGGGTGGGATTTAGAATATTGTTCGAGTTAACCAGGAATTTGAGTTATCAGAGTTCGAGTTATTCGGGTTCGACTGTACAATCCATGCCATCTCTCTTTATGCTTCTATTTTAATTCAGGGTAACAAAAATATAACAGTGGATATGTATGAAAAAACACCTGTACCTTTTGGGCTTGTGCGTTATGGAGTAGCACCTGATCATCCTGAAATTAAAGTGCGTAGAAGGCTGCTGCTTTTAAAAAAGAAAATGATGAAAAATTTCTTTGCTCATGTATAACTTTATTATATTATTTTAGAACGTGATAACTAGTTTCACTAAAGTAGCCAAGAAAGATCGGTTTACATTTATTGGTAATGTCACAGTCGGCCAAGATATATCATTTGAAGAATTACAAAAGGCTTATCATGCAGTCGTGCTGGTTAGTTATAATATATAAAGGATTCCTGATAATTTTATAAAATTTGTTCTTTTATTCTAAAGCTAGATTTTATTATTTTTTTTTTTTTTTAGTGCTATGGCTGCGCTGCTGAGAGAAAATTAGGAATTCCTAATGAGGTATATTTTTACTGTTCTTTGTTCTTATTTAGTAAATCTAATTAGTAAAAATTTGAAATATACTATCACACACATCCAGATAGTATTAAAACATCTTCCATTGCTTTGTATAGATGTAAACTAGCAGAAGTCTATGGATATGCAAAGAAATGTGAGGAAATGAATATATATATAAGAACATCAAACCAAAAATATTGGGTATCCTGCTTATAAGAAAAGAAGAGAGATAGTTTTTGTTATCTTTCTTAGTTTGTTCTATATTGAGTCAATTAAAATCCTTTACTTGTGCTCAGAATATATTTCAAGATATTGGCCAAAATATATAATTTAGTTCTAGTCTCTAATCTTAGAGTGGTTAGTGCAATGTTAGTCAAGACCATATTGAATCCCAAGAAAAGTATCATGTGGTTGATGGCTCAACTGGAAGTGCCGATTTTCGATATTATTTTGATCTATCTGTGTAGTAGCCAGTATTCTGGATTAATCAAGATCACCTATATTGTTGTAAGTCTTGTAATTAATGAGTTTAATTTAAGGCATCAATAACGTGATGGTTGAAAACTGAAGCTGTGCTTCAACATTAGGTAATTAAATAAAGATTAAAAACTAGAAAAAATTTGGTGAACTGGATTCAACTAGGGGTCATGAACATTTAGCTCGTTGCTATTACTAACTGGCAACCACAGAGACTGGTACATCCAGACTAACTTCAAGTGTACTAAAGATTGCTAAGCAGTCAAAGTGGAGGCCCAGTGATGAAAATTCCTTTTTTCTAAACCATCAGCAAGCTGATGAAAATTTCTTAAGCTGAGGAAGCAAGCTGAGGAATAGATTAAAAACGAAAGGAAAAATTCTTGTTTTGGATCAAGGAACAATCTTATTTTGGAAATACAGTATCTTTGGCTGTCGAAGGGTATTTACCCCACAAGACTATTCTTAGAGAAGTAGATAATTGCATCATTTCTGGAATGAGAGTGAAAAGATTAAAATATTGGCAGGACAGTGAGGAGAAAAGAGTCAAATAACATTCAATGTATTTGCTTATTTATAAGGTTCAAATTTTTAGTTGATAATGAATATGTACATTTGCATTTTCTCACTATTTTGTTGTTTTTTTTTTAATTGAATTTTAGGATCTAGTCATGTCAGCTCATAAATTGGTTGGATGGTATAATGGCTATGAAGATGATGCTCACGTAGGTAAATATTCCTTCTCATTAACATAATACATAATTTGTTTTCCACATACTTAGGCTTAAACATTAGGAATGTTCTGATTCTTAGATCAGTATGAGCTAGGATTATTTAAAATAAAGTTTTGGTTTTAAAATATTTTAATTTGGTTATGTGATCTTAGATTTTTGCATCAAGTGGACCTGTTAAGAAGTATACATTCCTATATTGAAATTCTCCTCTGCAGTGAGTAATTGTAGAGGTCGATTATTTCCTGAACCCTTCCCACTTGTTGAATGTATTGCTGATGAGACTTTGTCTGCAACAGGATAGCTTCTTGGCTCATTATTTTTGGACATTGCCTTTCTCAGCACTTGTAAGAAAAAAGGCTCACAGCTGTGGAAATGGTAGACTCAGCTCATCTGGCATTACCTATTTGGTATTCGGCCTCGGTGGCTCAGTGGTTGCGTGATCGACTCTGATGCCCGAGGACAACAAGGATTTTTTTTTTTTGGGGGGGGGGGGATCCTGAGATTACTCACTTCCTTCGGAAGGGAAGTAAAGCCAAGCCATTGGTCCCATGTAGTCGTTTGCCGGCTGCACATTAAAGAACCCTTGTGAGGCAAAATTTGCAGCCCCTATAATGCCATCCTGTATGACCATGGTAGTTGAAAGGGATGTTAATACCAACCAAACGAAATCAACCGAATTCTTGGTATTGTCCAACCTGCAGGCCAGATACTAGGATGTTGCCAGATTATGTCATATTTTTGTATTGTAATAATGTGATTGTCAGTCACGTTTTTCTTAATTGGAGCTGTTTATTCTATTACAAGGTCAAGAGTTGCTTTTATAATGTACCTACTCATTATGGTTCTGTAGAGTTCTAATTTCTCTATGGTAGGAGAGTTTTATATTGGTTAACATAGCACCAAATTTTTTTCTGTCACTTTTATTGCACAATTCATTGCATATTCAAATTCATTAATCAAAGCATCATTTTAGAAAACTGATGCCAGAATTTAAATTTACCGTTCATTTCTTTTTCTGTAGCTTGCTGTTGACTTAGATGTGGAAGAAGTAGCTATCATTGGACAAGGAAATGTTGCACTTGACATCAGTCGAATTTTTCTAATGCCATTAGACAGATTAAAGGTAACTTGACTGTAAGGATTTGTAAGAATTTTTTCCTTTTCCAAATGTAGCTTTTATTACTGTAGTGATACTATTTCTCGTTAGTCCAAGCCCTCCAGTAATCCAACCTATGTTTGGAAAGGAAAAGAAGCTTTATTTATTTTTATTTATTTATATTTTTTTAAAGAATGAAATCTAATAAATAAATAAAATTCTGTTAATGATAGAATAAAAATCAAATTAATTATAAATTTGAATTAATGTCGCAATGTGTTTAAACACGATGTCACCAAAGTTCTAAGCAAGACCATGTTTTGTTCTTTTCCTTTTGAGTGACAATGTATAAGGTACTAGCTGATATATGCAGTGCTGCTCGGGCTCTTTTTTGATGAATTTTTCCAATATTATAAACATGAACATGCTAAAAACCAGAACAACTTAATCCTAATAAGACAGTGCTTACACTTATTCTGTAAACCAAAACATGACACATAACTTAATCTTTCTATACGCTGTTCCAAAATCAGGCCGGAAATCTCTTGTTGCTGTGGAAATCCCATGCTTATGCAATGCAATCAATTTAAAATGAAAAAAACAGAGGGAAAATTTGGTTTTTTGGTACGTATCAGTAGTAAAGTGATGTTTTTTTTAGTTTTCTGAAATATTTACATTTTCTTTCTTTTTTTTTTTTTTTAATCGAGAGACAAAAATTGAAGTTCCATATCATCTTTTTTACAAAATCTTATCTAGGATAGTTTTTTGGATGCGATATGCCAGTTTTTATGTTAATTTATGAAAACCAAAAAAAAATATCCGGAAAAACATAAAATGCTGGAAAAGTGGATCCAGATAATCAAAAAACACTAACCAGAAAGTTGATCTCATTAATTGCCATCATCGTACAAATTTCATTAATCTAGACCTATTGTTTACTCGCAAAAAAACGGAAAAACTGCAAGATATTGCATATTTTTAGGGAGGGCCATAGGAGCACAAAGGGTTAAAAATGAAAAAAGCAGAAATTGCTTTTTGCTAATTATGTCCAAATATCTTAGTCATACGCGAGTTTGCCACAGAGTGGGGGTTCAGCGGCATGGACATCAAAATTAGGCCTATTTTGGGATTTTTTTGGATTTCTGCCCTCCTAAAAATTGAATTTCAAAAATCAACTAATGCTCCCTTTTTATATACGTTTTTTACTGCCTCATGCACAATTTTTAAGCTCAATGCATTTCCGCATTTAGGTTAGGTGGCGAAAGTGTATCCCCTTAGACTATATAATTGAGAAATGGTCATTTCCTCCATTAATAAATAAAATTGGAATATGAAATGTCTTGTTAAAACAAAAAAAAAAATTTTTCATTTGAATTATTAAATTTGTTGTTTCATTTTAATTTTTAGTTTATTTTTTTCATTTCATAATGTTCATTTTTAGCCTACAGATATTACTGCACATGCCTATGAAGCATTAAAGAAAAGCCGCATTAAAAAAGTCTATGTTATTGGCAGAAGAGGTCCGTTGCAAGTGTCATTTACAATTAAGGAATTAAGAGAAGTTATTAATTTACATGGCTGCTTCCCTGTAATACCAGCTGAGGCTTTTACCCCTTACTCTCAGGTTATTCCAAGTAAGTTAAATTATTTTCTATCTGAATAGAATGATTAAAGGAAATGTATGCATACACATTATTAATTCAATGTCCATGTCATCGATGCATTTGATTAAAATTTAGGAAAGTTACATTTTATTTGAAAGTTTGCTTTTTTGGTAGCTTTGCCAAGACCAAGAAAACGCATCACGGAACTTATGGCTTCATCTGCTGAGCGAAAAGTGACTTATGATACGGAAGGCTTGCGCAAATGGCATCTTTTGTTCAATCGTTCACCATGCGATATTATTGTTAATCAGAACACAAAGAAAATTGAAAAATTAAAATTGGGAATAAATAAATTAAAGGTGAAAATAAAGAGAAGAGGCTAAATTTGCACTTTTTATAAGCATGTTATTTTCTTTATAAAACTTACTTTAAATACAAATTCAAACTACGTTAGCGTGTAATTATTATAGTTATCTTTATTTAATAAATATGATTTATTATCTGTGACCTTAGGAGCATGAGGGAATGGCTAGGGCTGAACCAACAGGTGAATTTGAAGAATTACCATGTCAGATGGTAAGAGTAGAAAATGTTGTAAACTCTATAACATTTTACACATCTTTGAGGACATCACCTTTGTATACTTCATTAATTTACATAACTTTAGAATTAATTTTATTGCAGGTAGTTCGCAGTGTTGGTTATAAAGGAATATCTTTGGACCCTAGTATTCCATTTGACAATAAAATTGGTATCATACCAAATGTACAAGGACGTGTGAACAATATGAAAGGTTAGTGGCTAAAATTCAGTACATGTATTAATCATTGAAAAATGGAGTTCAGAAACCCTTTATTAAGTTCCCCTTGGATGATCATTTTGTCACGCAACCTGGCATGCATTATGTGTTCTATATCTTTAAAACATAAGAACAGAAAGGAAAGAAAGATTCATATAGCGTATAAAATCAAATGACATTTCTTTACAGTGGGTGTTCAAAATATTCACCCTCATCTTCAAGCAAAGGTGTAGAATTTATGTAAGGGGGGGGGGGGGGGGGGGAGGAAGGACAAAAAAATATATGCAAAAGTAAACCAAATATTTACCAGATCCATCTTAGCAGAATAAAGCCATTACCAGTAGTCCGAAGTTTCGTGCTCTATTTCTTTTGTATACCAGTTTACATGTATTTGATTTGGCTATGCCCATGCCTTCAGGTAGGTCCAAACCAAGGATGGATGAAGGTCTAACAAGTATGCCTCCCTTCATCCATCTCTGTCCAAACCCTTTTAACCATTGATGAAAAATAGGAAAGAAAATTCCACAGCCTGGATTTGAACCAGGAATCTTCTTGAGCTATTCTTTAATGAATATACGTGCTGTTCTCATACAAATAACCACAGATAAGTAAAATAAGCCTCATAATAGCATGCTACAGTTACAATGCATTTCAGGTGTTATTTTTTACAGGGTAATCCCAAACATTATTTTTTTTTTTATTGTTCAACTTGTTCCTGGTTCCCTATTTCCCTTCGGGACAAAACCTTTGCTGAAATATATGAGTTGTAAACATGCTCTTTACACCCCTGAAGTTTCAGGATAATTTTTCAAGTATTTTTCTAGATATTCAACAAAACGTCTAAAATCGAAAGTGTCTAATCATTTTTGGCAATATAGGGTACGAGGTGTGTACAAAAATTATCTCCTTTCAAAATAAGAAAGTAAATAAAATTCACCAAATGCTGAAAAGTTATCATTACTTGTCCAATTAGTTTAGCCTAGAATCTTCTACAGAACTATAAAATTTCTAAACTTTTGGACAACAACTGAAAAAAACTTTTCAATAATTGGTGAACTTTATCACATACTAAATCACATACTGTATAAATCTCCAGGTGTTGTTTTTTTATGGGAGATTCAGATATCCACAGATATAGATGATTACCTCATATGAACTTTATTAATGTTTAACTTTAATTTCAAAGAATTTTATTTCAAATGTTTTCTTACATATTTTAAATTTTTAATTTTTTAATAGGGGTGTATTGTACAGGATGGATAAAGACTGGACCTGTAGGAGTGATTGCTTCGACAGTTAATGACGGAATTGAAACATCAAGAACACTGCTTATGGATATTGAGAGGAATGTTTTTCCTACAGAAATTCCCAAACCAGGAAAATCTGCTATTAATGATATTCTAATTGGAAAAGGTAGTGTAAATGTTTCTAATGAAAAAATTGGTTTTGGAAATTATACAACTGTATAAGGCGACCCCAATTTTTGACCCCAAAAAATGATGGAAGTAAAAAACTGCACGAGTCAAACATAAGTCGAGGCAAAAAAAAAAATTTTTATTACTCTTGAGAGGAAAAAAATATATACAATACAGCTATTAGAAGAAGATTAAATTTATAGTAACAAATTCGAAAACCATCAAACATAGCTTCTTCATCTGACTCTCCAAAAAGTTGATCAAAATTTTCATTTTCATAACCGTCATTCATATCGTCTTAAGTCTCATTTTCATCGGTCTCACTTTCATTATTTTTATTTTTCGAAATGATACAGTAATTATTTACAGTATATAATAATAGATATTCATTGTAACTGTATTAGCTTTTTTTATAAAACATTTTTGGACGATTTTCAAGACGCACATCTCGATAGTTTACCAAGGCCGTTGACTTCTTTTTGGGATTTGAATTATTGTAAAACCTTTAATAAAGGATAGGTATTCAAATAAACGCCGGTCTCGATTAAAGTGGTGTTTTAAAAGTAGATTAAACACCTATTCTGGTTGTTTTTCAGGTTAATCTTATAAATTCCACCGTTTTTTGTTTCCATTTCGTGGGAATAGTCCATAACGCCGGGCCTCAATTAATTGCCTGGGGTGTCAGGACAATTGTGACAAATAGACGCCCGGGCCTCTATTCAAGGTTTTACGATATGCATTTGCTTTTTACGATGGAAAAGTGAATGGAAAGTTGAGGAAAAGATCCGAAATAATGCACCAATTAATGTACTGTATATTGTGCAGTAAGATTTTTTAAATTTTATATGCTAGTGCTTGGTGATAACATTGAATGGTAGCCCATGTATCGGTGTTCAAAAAGTTTCGATGTTCTTGAATCTTCGATGTTTCATTTTGAATTCTTTATCTATTGAACAAATGTTTAGGTTAATGTGTTGATGTTTTGCAATGAAAGAACACTTAAAAATGCACTGGTTTCGTTTGAACCCCCTCCCCTTTCGTACTTTCTTTTTTATTACTGGATTATCATCTGTTGATTATTATATGCAATATTTCATTATACAGTTATGATATTTTTAACTTTTAATTTGGGATAAAGTGCAGAATGCTAAACTTTCGTCAAAGTGTCAGCAAGCCATATCAACAACCATTGAGCTGACCGATGCCCATTTCTTCTGTAACTTCTTGAGAAGTTTTATGCAGATCAGCTTCAATAATTGTTCGAAAGGCATCATTGTCAACAGTCGCCTGAGGTCCTCATCTTTGAGGGATTCATCACCAGCACGAAATTTTTTGAACCAATGTCGAACCAGCCGGTCAGTCACTGTTCCGTTGCCTAATTCTTGGTTAATATGCGAGCTGTTTCTATTGCTTTTCACTGTAATTTAAATTCATAAAGAAAAATGGTGTGAATTTGTTGTTTGTCCGTGTTTCATTTGATGCTTGAAGAACACCAAACAAATGTGATATGATAAGAACTACTATCAAGGGAAGATAGAGCAAACTCCAAGCTTCAAAGTGATGTATGATATTTGAATGCAAATAGGTCTGCACTTCAGAACCAAGTTCACAGTTCAGTATGTTAAAAAAATGAAATTTTCCATACATCAACCTAATAGGTTTGCATAGGGACTTCGAAGAAGCTAGTGCACTTCTGTCTATGGATATTTTAAATCTGTTGTCTGCCTGTTTGTATGTGCATTACACAAAAACCACTGGATGAATTTTGATGAAACCTTTTAAGGTTATAACTTATGTCTGGGTTAACATTTAGGGCACTTTGATCCCAATCGATCACGAGGTTCTTGAGGGAATTAAGGTTTCTTCTATCTTCTTCTTTCTTTATTTATTTTTATCTGTCTTTTATCTTCTTTAAGTTGTTCTTTTATTATTTCTGTTTTGATTATGGTACAAGGCGTGGAGAATAATAATAAATGATAAAAACTGCATCAGTATGTTTCAGCGATCTTTGCGTATGAAGTCGTGGGGACAGCTAGCAATAAATAAATTTAGACAAAATAAATTTCAAAAATTTTTTTAGACAATCCTTACCCCCCCCCCCCCAATCTTCTCCTTCAGTTGTTTTATTTATTTGTATATGTAATATATTTATGAAAATTGTTGAAGTAAATACTTTTCATTTTATTTTAATGAACTAGGAATTTCAACAGTTTCATTTGAAGAATGGGAAAAAATTGACCAGTTTGAGATAGAAAATGGTAAAAAAGTAGGTAAGAGTAGAGAGAAAGTTATCACTGCTGCGGAAATGTTAAAAATTGCAAAATCATGAAATAATAATGAAGATGTATAGATTTATAATTGAAGCTTTAATAGTGTTATTTTGAAGTTTTGTAATCCACTGAAATTAAAATATGTTTTGAAATGTATCTTTTGTATCTTTTTAATAATGGAAGAAAAGAACAGATTAAAGTTTATTTTTTAAAAAAAACCATAGTTAAATTCTTTTTTAAACATGCACTTTGTTATAATTTTCCTGTATTGAAAAGATCAATGGATAATATAATTTTAGTTCAATAAGTAATTTGGCTCATGTTACTTTCAGGTTAAATACCATAGTAATGATTCTTCTAGGAAAAAGACATGAAAATCATATTCGGTGAGAAGATACTTGAGAGAGACAAGCTTTTCTAAATCCCTTAATGTACTCATATTTTTCTATTTTCTTGTGCAATAAAAATCTTAGAATGTCGTATACCTTCGTGTACTTCCCTTGTTAGTGTCATGAAAGAATATAAAGCACAAATTCATTGTATGGGATAATTCGCTGGGATTTTATTGGGATTCAGATTGAGTAGAAAAAAATATGAACATACAAGGGGTAATCAAAAAGTTCCTGAATTACGACACACAGCAACGCTTACCTAATCTCCTTATAAGTAGCACCCTTGCAAGTACACACACTTGCTCCATTAAATCTCCCATTCTTGGAAGCATTGGTGGAAGGCTTCTTGTGGAATATGGGTACGTGTGCATGCACAGAAATGGGCACGTTTCTCTTATCCAGGGGCCAGAATCACTTACCCGTGAAAAGAAATGAACCAGCTGGTTCGTTTTTTCTGACCAATAAAATCTAACCAACTGATACATTCCTTTGATTTTATTGGTTGGGGAAATGTACATGTTGGTACTTAACTCTTAACACTCCAAAGATAGCGTGCAGTCTCAGAGACCGCATCACTATATTTTTGTGAAGATATTCTTATGAATTTCAAAGAAACAAATGACCACTTCTGTATTCTCCCAACTTGGACCCTTCTAGAAGTCAGTATGTCATAATCCACGATTTCTTCCCTAGATTCACATATATAGGACGTGCGGTCTCAGGAACCACGTGCCACCAAATTCGTTACCAAAATAAATTGATGTAAAAGTAATTCTTTTTTATTTACTTCTTTTTAATTTTTTATTACCAAAATATATTCTCCGGTTAATTTCCAATATATTTTTTGTTTATTAATATTTTCCTACTTAGAAACTTTTATTTGAAAACAAATATCTGGAGCGAAACGCAAATAATAATGCAAGTATACTAATGATGTTTTCTGAATTTCAAGATCAATAAACTCTTCTATAAATATAATTTCATATATATTTAACCTCCTTTTATATTAGTTTTGAATAAAATAATTTTGAATATCGAGAAAAATTATTTTATAGTTTTTTTATAATAAAAAATAGGCACTTTTATACTCTGAGAAATGACTGCTATTATTCATTTTTTATAATGGTTTTCTTTTATGTAAGAAAGTATAAATGTATGAAAAAGTAAAAATAATGCAAAGTATCCATTTTCAACTATTTTATTTTTATAAATGCTTTTCCTGAAATATTCATGTCTAATTTTAACGGAAAAAGAAGGGCTTTTAAATTTCTTTCTAAAAGTTGCGTATTTTAGATAATATTGAAGTTTTTTGAGGTGTTCTATTAATAATGAGGTAAATTAAGTGATAGATAAAAAATATTCATGAATTTCATTTTTGAGTAGTTTCAAAAGTAGTTTCAAAATGCGGTCTTACAGACCGCGTGACACCACCCGTGTTACAAACACCCGCGCCACCTCTGGAGTGTTAACTGCGGAAGTGAAACCAGCGCCCGGACTTCTCTACCCTCCACCGAGAAATGAATCGACCGCGCTGCGCGGAAATTTTAAATTTTATTGCGGAAGCACATGATCGTTGAACTAACAGTTACTGCTGGAACTACTATAGTTCTGCGAAATATAGGCGTGAAAAAATAATGTAAGTGTGAAAACAGAATTAAGAGAAAATTATCAAGCAGCTAGGGTTTTTCTTTTTCTTATTCACTGTGAATTTTTTGTCTTTAATCGATCTCAGAAATGAACTTTGCGACTGAGCACCATCGTTCTTAAAACGCCGGCCGTGCTCCTATCCAGCCAATAGCTTCTTTTTCTCTTCCCCGTGTAACTGGATCACTATTTAGCCTCCGATGATGAGGAACAACTTAGCTAAAGGTAACAATTTAGAGATCAATTATATATTAACAAATAAATACACAAAATTGCAATTTAATATTCATATCTAATAATTTGCGAAGATATGCAAATTAGGCAAGCCAGCACGATAATCATTTCGGAAAGCGCTTCAAAGGCTACGATAAATTTTGGACTTATCCGTAAAATTATAATTTGTTCTCTGGATTATATTCCTTTTAATTATTTTGTATTTCGATGTCAGTCACGTGCCGGGCAGTGAAGTAGTCCAAAGTTATGCATCCGATTAAGATAAAGACAAGTAAACTAGAACCCTTGACTAAAACAGACTATGTTAAAGTCAGAAATGGGGCGGGGTAGGTGACAGTATTTAGAACAATGTATTTTGAAACAAATTGGCAAAGAAGTATAACCCCATCGAAGAAAAAAGCTATATATGTAGTGGCTAAAGAACGCTCATTGTTCTTTGTATCTATTCGATTACAAAACCAAATCGGTGCAAAGTAATGGAAACTTGTCTTAAATTATTATAATGTTCATTGGTCTACCACTCATTTCTGTGTTCGTTTCAGAAACTTAATTTTGTTTTTTTTCTGAAATCGACTTAAAAACTCATGATTCGAAAAGATATGCTGAAATTTTGAAGAAAAAAAATTTTTCCGACTGACTAATTTTGTGGAGCTAATTCCTCCGAAACCTCAAATAGCAGACCCAAATAAAAATTATATATATTTAGAGGGTACCTTAAATTGTGCCTTAGCGTAATTTTTATGTCAATTGGGTAAGCCTTTTTAGAGATAATTTTTTTCTAAAAATTAAAAAAAAAATGGATAGCGTTCAAACTAGCGAACCCAACTCAGTAAACTCGACATGTACGGACTTCTGTCATTAAAGCGAATATTTTTTGTAAATGACTTGTTTGGCTCTGATGAGCCATTTTGGAGTTAGTAACGGCCCCCCCCCCCCCACCAGATATTTTTTAATAAAAAAATTAATTCGTACTTAGAGGGATCCTTGCATTGACTTTTTTTCCCCATGGAAATGGGCTAGGCCTTTTAGAGTAATTAAGGTTTTAAGGACCCCAATGCTCTCTCCCCAACAGAAAAAAAAAATTCTTTTTTGAATCCGTTTTATGACCTCATGGTAGGCCTGTGCGAATGCACCATTCCGACATTACAATTTATTTAAATTTGTACATGTATTTCTAAATTGCGTTTGATCTACGGTAATCGGATGCCTACGGTGACTTTAGATAGTAGGATGCCTATTTAGATGCCTACTATCTAAAGACAATGCTATGCAGTGACTACCAAGCCGCCCCCCCGTGCAAGATTACGGTGTTTTCGGATCTTCTTTTTGATGTGCAGTGAAGCCTTATTTCAGAATCGGACCCCAGAATCAGACCCACAGAATCGGAACCCAGAATCAGCCCTATCGCTTCACTGCAATATTAGTGAGCCCTATCGCTTCACTGCAACATTAGACGAGAGCTTCACTGCACTATAGATAACTGCGGATAGACTTGAACTCTCAATTCGTCTTAGATATACAGGATGTCCCTAAATTGTCTGTATAAACGTTGGGAGGTGCTTCTAGGCAAGACAAGGAACAAAAAATGTCCAGTGAACATATGTCCGGAAATGTCTAAAGATTCACAAGGTTAAATCTCCAGATTTCTAATCCGTTAGTTTATACGGCGTCACTCTCCCACTATCATTTTTGCGAAACAAATGTCACTAATTTAGTGGTGGAAAATCAACAGAACACTGGTCACGGTACCATGATCAGACATCACAACATCATATTACCAATCGCTGCTGATAGGTGCCGATTGGTCATCTGCCTGCGTAATGAGATATATGAAATTATTATACGGTTTTGGAGTTGTTGGGGACGCCCTCTGCGAAAGTATGAATTTCTGATCTATGATGACCTATTCAGGGTGTTGTTAAATTTCATGTCAAAAATGATAGGGGTGATGGAATATGCGATTCTAAGCAAAAAAGTTCATATAAACATGGATCCGAATTGGAACGATAACTGAGATATGAGCAGAAATAAAAATGCCGCCACTAAGATCAACAAATTAATAACTCACTTTCTACAACATATAGGATGATGAAATTTGGGAGAATAATATGGTACATAAAATTATGTATACCGTTAAAATTTTATCGAATTACAACGAGTTACGTAGTCATCATCGTAACACGTGGTGGTTAGTACTCACCTGTGAGAACGTGTTACGATTTTCAGTGCGTAACTTGGAAACTACTCGTTTTATTCGTTCAAATTTTAACGGTATACACAGTTTTATGTACCCTATTATTTCTTCAAACTTCATTATCCTAGGTGTTATAGAAAGTGAGGTATTAACTTGTTGATCTTAGTGGCGGTATTTTTATTTCTGGTAATATCTCAGTTATCGTTCAAATTCGGACCCATGTTCATATGAATTTTTTTTGGTTAGAATCGCATATTCCATCACCCCTATCATTTTTGACATGAAATTTAACAACACCCTTTATTACTTCCAGAGTAATAAAGGAGTTCACGTCTGGACGTATTTGGTCCTTGTCCTACCGGTAAACATCTTCTAAAGTTTATATATAGGGACTGGGATCTCCCAGACCAGTCGATACGTACAACCCAATCCAGAAAGTATTGCATATTTCTCATGTTACATACTTGCTTGTTGTTGGTATATGTAAATCCGGTGATTGAGTTGAGACTGTCAAAAAGAAAAATAAGACAAATGAACACCCATCAACAATGCTTATTTTGACACCAACTATTTCCGGATTATTTATTCCAAGAGTGTGAAAATACTCTTATAAGGCAAATACATCGTACAAAAAGTATTGCATATTATAAACATTGTTCAAAAAATATTGCATAAATGCATTCAACAAGTACAAAACTAGTATTTTGTGGGATAACCACGGCTGCTTATCACTGCTCGACATCGGCGTGGCATGGAACCAATTAATTGCTGGCACATAACGGGTGTGTAAGAGTTCCAAATTTGCTGGATAAGATCTTTCAGCTCGTACACACTTGTTGGTTTTGGAACAGATGTGTTAATTCGTTTCTTCATATCTCTCCAGACATTTTCAATTGGGTTAACGTCAAGAGAATTCGGTGCCCAAGAAAGAACATTCAGGTTATTTTCTCTCATCCACTCACGGGTGAATCTTGAGTTGTGGCAAGGCGCGAGGTCTTGTTGAAACACGATATCGTCATCACCAAAATGTTCTTCGATTGTGGGTAATAGTCCTGCTTCCAATATTTCTGTATAAGCTTCGGAATTCACTTTTCCTTTCAAGAAAAGGAGTTTGCCGACGCCTTGAGCACTGATGCATCCCCACACCATCACACCGTGAGGATGCTTAACCGTGTACTTGGTACACCCAGGAGCAAATGCTTCGCCGTTCGTTCTCCAAACTCTACCATGTTCTCCGACAGGTACAAGAAACTGACTCTCGTCGCTAAAAATGACATTGTTCCACTGAAGATTCGACTTTTCGTGCTCTCTTGCCCACTGCAGACGTTTGGCTCTTTGTTTCCTCGTTGTCAAGGGCTTTCTTTTTGGTACTCGTGATCGAAATCCCATATCTTTGAGCCGGTTGTGAACTGTTGTTCTGCTAACGTGCACACCTCTTTGCATGTTCCACAACATCCTGAACTGGTTGGTCGAGTTGAAACGATTTTGGGCGACGATTCGTTTCAGATGACGATCCTCTCTGGATGATGTTGCTCTTGGTCTTCCGGAGCTTGGTGTTCTTGGAGTAACTTCACCATTCCACTTGTAGCCTGAAAGTACCCGGCTCACTGTGCTCTGATGAATTTCCAAATCTCGTGCAATCTGGGATTGTTTTTGCCCACTGAGATGAAACTCGACGATTTTGCGTTTTGCATCCAAAGACAACCTTTTCCTGCTATTCATAGCTGCTGCGGAGACGAATGACTTATGTAGAGAAATGCAGGAATGGCTTGGAAACCACTTAAGACAAATTCCAGTATTTATAGAACCAAGAAACTCCAAATATGCAATATTTATTGAACGCTGATTGGTTTATGCAAAACTTTTTGAACGCCACCCCTATACTGAATGGAAAAGTCATGTATTTTCATTGGTTTTCGAAAACAGTTCATGTTTCCTTTTTAAACCCGAAATATTGCACTTTAATTATCTGGTATGATTTTTGGCTTATTGAGAATTCTGTTGGCGAATTAGTGTAATATTAAACTTCACTAATGCTAAAACACAAAATATGCAATACTTTCTGGATTGGGCTGCAGTATAATTGTTTAGTAGTACTACGAAGATGGTTTCTGATCCTGACTTCTAAGAATTTCGCCTTTTAACTTCTGTAGTCCTACTAGCGAATTATGAGAACTGCGAATCACTTTGTTACCATGGAAATCAGCTAGGGTAATGTACATACCATCTGTTAAATGAGGCCGCTGTTTAATGAATTCCTGTTAAATTGGTGGTCCTTATAAGGGCCATTTTTGCAATTAATGAGACATTAATTTTCCGTAGAATAATTGTAATACTTTCTTTTAGGACATGTTGAACAAAGTACATTTTAAACAGGAATTATAAACGATATAAGGTGTTTGTGAGACCCGTGGGTTTAATACTTTTTGAGCTAACATTCACAGCTTAGGTATAAACAGAAGACATAATCTGTGGAACTTCAAGAGTTGTTGGGGGCTTTTAAGAGGCTACTGAGACGAACAGAGATGAATTTCAAGTTTCTATTAAGACTTGTCAACATTTGTTTTAATCCCCTCTTGAAATTTAATTCATTATTAAAACCGCACTTGACATCACCGCTTCCAATTTAAATCGCTCTGCATTTTAAAATTTTATTTCCACCTCGAACCGAAAGAAATGCTAAATAAGGAACGGCCGAAGAAAATTAGCTATTAATATGCATGCGCATAGCTCCGAATGGCGTTTTCTTCTCTGCTCTCCTTGGCAATCAATTACGACTGAGGGATCCGTGAGCATTTGAAAGCTCCTGTTGCGCACTAGTCCAACAGGTGATTTAGTACTCGTGCCAAACCATATAGTCCCTGACACAACTCTTTGTTGAAGGGAAAGCAAATATAGATTCTAAAGTAAAATCGCCTTTGGAATTCTACTTGAGAACGGGATAAGTAGAATATTCAGTTTTATGGAGATGCTGGACTTGGCAATGTGTCAAGATCAAGTTTGAAATTTTATAAGATTTATAAACGAAGTTGAATAAATATGAATAGTTATCTTCTTTCACATTTTATTTTAGGTTCAGAAAGTTATTTAAAGTCATATCAACTTTTAATCTGAGTTTCCAATAACGCGATCGATATAGACATTAAAGTTTGCTTAAGGATTTCCCTTTTCAATTTCTCATTGAAATTAAGTTCGAATATTAACGAATAAAAATTAAATAAAAAAAAATTGAAAGGAATTAAGTTATTTGTAATATTGAAAAAAAAAGTTGAATTTAAATTAATTTTTTATTTTAAATATTTTGAGAGCCACAGCATTAAAAAACAAACGCTTCAAAAAAAAATCGGTTTTTTATTTTATTTGAGAAATAGTTTAAATCCTGTTATTTCAATCAATACGAAGAAATTCATTTCAGAGTTCAGCCTGAATTTTTAAATTTATCAAGAAAAATTGCAAAAAGTGTCAATAAAATAATTCATAACATTCACAATAGATGTCAGAGCATTGGGTAACGGCGAAAATTTCACTGAATGAAATTTATATCTTCAAAGAGAGCAGCACCTTTTAAGATTATGAAAAAATGTTTATGCAAATTTTTTAGCATTGCAGTATATCGATATACAATGATTTAACAATTTTATAGGAAAACCCTGCCAATAATATGCAGATTCTCCTTTTGCAATCAATGCGGCAAATAAACTCAAATATTGAAACATTTCATTTGAAGTCGACTCAATGCAACTATAAGTAATTCTGTCTATTTGAGATGGTGAGGGTATGTTGCGAGTAGTTCTTTAGCTCTTTTCATAAATATTCTGTAGCGTGGAGATCTAGTTATTCTGCGAGCCAACGTGACCCGCTATTATATTCCATGAAATTGTGATTTTTCCAGGCCTCGGGCATAACGCTTTGTCCTGTTGATAGATACCATCTTCAGAGGATTAAAGTTTAGCCAAGAATAGCTGCATTTGGTCGGTAGCAATATTAAAAGTATTACGCATATAGATGTAAGCGATGTAAGGGGTCATCCATAAATTACGTAATGCAAAAGTGGATCATTTTAACCCTCCCCCCCACTTGTAAGACTTCCCCTATCCAAAGATTTTCAGAAACCGTATTTGAGAGAAAAATATTATACATAAATTAAACTGTTGGATTTACATGGAAATAGCTTTCAAGGGATCGGGACTAAGAAAAATATACATAAAGCGGGATTATACATTAAGCGTTATACATAACGAGATTCGACTGTATTTTCGAGCAAATAAAAAGATTTTTTAATTTATAAGCATTTCTACGCTTATGTTAAAGTGAGCGTCAATTGTTGAACTGTTCTACATATGTAAGCATCTATTACTTTTCCATATTCTATTGCTAAAGCGTTTCTACATAATTATCTAATGTTGAAGCGAGCTATTAGCTACTAGCAGTGATCTTTAACAACAATATGCCTAACAGAATACAGATATTGATAATCTGAAGCCTAACAGCAATTTGCTCTTGATAGCAATTAGCTATGAATAAGAACTGCAGGATGTCGTGCATCAATTTTTCCAAGAACGTCCGATACACCAATATCGACAATTTCCGTGACCCGCTCGTCAGCCAACGTCACAGGGGCACCCACATTTGGACGCTATTTTTCTCGTTAACGGTTTAGTTTCAGACCCATGTTAGGACATTTGTTTCTTATTTGGCCATGGGGAGTACGCATGTGAAGTTTGTGACAGGGTTTCAGACTCTCCCTGTATATTCAAAGAACAAATAGGCAAAATTGTAATTTAATACTCATCCCTAATAATTCGCAAAGGGTATGCAAATGCAAATTAAGCAGATTAACTCGATAATAAATTTTGAAAAGCACTTCAAAGGCAACGAAAGTTTTTGGCCTTTTCCGTAAACTTGTAATTTGTTCTCTGGATTATATTCTTTTTAATTATTTTTTATTTCGATGTCAGTCTCCTATACATGCCGGGCAGTGAAGTAGTCCAAAGATATGTATCCAATTAAGGTAGAAGTTAAGTACAACAGACTATGTTAAAGCCAGAAATGGGGTGGGTGGCAGTATTTAGAACAGTGTATTTTGAAACAAATTGGCAAAGAAGTATAACCCATCGAAGAAAAAAATCATGTTGTGGCTAAAGAGCACTCTTTGTTCTATGTATCTATCCGATTACAAAACCAAATTCGTGTAAAATAATGGAATTTGTCTTAAATTATTTTAATATGTTCATTGGCCTACCACTCACTTCTGTGTTCGTTTCAGAAACTCAATTTTTTTTTTTTTGAAATCGACTTAAAAACTCCTGATTCGAAAAGATATGCTGATATTTTGAAGAAAAAGAATTTCCGTCTGACCAATTTTGTGCAGCTAATTCCTCCGAAACTGCAAATAGCAGACCCAAATAAAAATTACATATATTTAGAGGGTACCTTAAATTTTGCCAGAGCGTATTAATGTCAATTGGGTAAATTTTTTAGAGATATTAATTTTTTTCTAAAAATTAAAAAATGGCTGTAGCGTTCAAACTTGCGAACCAAACTCAATAAACTCTACATGTACGGACTCCTGTCAATAAGGCGAATATTTTTTGTAAATGACTTGTTTGGCTCTGATGAGCCGTTTTGGACTTAGTAACGACCCCCCTCCCGACTTTTTTTTTTTAATAAAAAAATTAATTCGTGGTAACGAAACGTGAGCTGGGAAACAAACAAAGCCAAACTCTCCGTTTTCAAATCTTTGTCCTCATTCTCACCTATGGTCATGAGTCTTGGGTAATGACCGAAAGAGTGCGATCGCGGGTACAAGCGGCCGAAATGAGATTTCTGAAAGGTGTGGCAGGTGTTAGTTACCCATAGGTGCCTAACCTTGAGGTGCTAAACCTTGTCTAGGATCTAAAGACTGCTATGCAGTGAATATCAAGCCCCTTTTTGACTAATGTTGCAGTGAAGCGATATGATCAGCCCTATCATTTCATTGCAACAATAGGCCCGGTGCATACATTCTGCCAAAGTTATCGGGACGCTGCGTCATTTTCAATCGCATAAGAAGAAATGCAGAGAGAGACTGCTGTTGGGATTCACACGGGACGCCGAGGTTGCCGCTGGTGTCTGTGAGATGCGCGTCACATTCCTATACTCCGATAGCTGGCTGTGCACATCTGCCGCACCGTCTTAGCTCCTATCGTATCAACGAGCTTGTGGTACGTAGCTTCTACACGATATCTGATGAAAATGTGGATGTCGAAATTTTCATCGAAGCAGTATAAACTCGCCCGGTAATACCGTGTTTTCAAAATGTGCACTGGACGCAGATTGAAATGACGCAGCGGCCTGATAACTTTTCCAGCAAGTGTGCACCGGGCCTTCGTGAGAGCCCTAGGGACTTCACTGCAACATAAGATGACAGCTTCACTGCACAATAGATAATCGCGGATAGACTTGAACGCTCAATTCGTCTTAAGATATACAGGGTGTCCCTAAATTGTCTGTATAAACATTGGGAGGTGCTTCTAGGCAATACAAGGAACAAAAATGTTCAGAATATATGTCCTGAAATATCCAAAGATTCACAACGTTAATCTGTCAGTTCTAGTACTATGGCAATAATCTAACCGACTTCAACGCGAGCAAGAAACTGGAGTCGATCGTCCCAATCAAATGGAAGCACCTGCTGCTCAAGTGAAAGTGTGTATGGATAATATCGGAGGATATTCCGCATGATCTTATGGACAGTTGAACGTGGTCTATCCAACTCCCGTGCTACACGTCCAACAGACACGTTTTTTTTTTCCTCTGCCAGGACGAACTGACAGTGATCCTGTTTCTTCAAATTTCGTTATCATTTTCTGAAGTTTTACACATTCACAGGACCTTTTCGCATTCCCTTCAAAGTCCAAAATTTCCAAAGAGTAGCTACTGTGGAATTACTATTTTGGTAAAACAGTTTCACTAACAACGCGCGATCTCGTAAATTTAACGTCATTGTGAGGGATATCTGCGGCCTACAAAATGTTTGTCTCAAATTTCTCAAGCTATTTTGAATGAAGATATTCAGACTAATTCGACCATGCTTTACAAGTTTCTCATTGCATTTTTTACTCTGTCTCTTTTGGTTTCCGAGATAAAAATCATGTGACCCTTTAATTGGCGTCGAACATGAATTTTAACAATACCATGACATACGGCACTAACATTTTTTAATTGGAGTAACGGTTTTTAGGATATTTGGCCGTTACACTTTATTTGAAACTCCTTGTATACTGTAGTCGGGATTTTGTTAATGTTTTAATACAAGATGTTCTTGGAAACTTTATACTCATAACCAGTTTCGAATTGGTGGAAAATTGTCTACGAAGGAATATCTCTTCCCATTTGTAATGAGATATGTTTGCAATGTTTCCCTTTGTTTATTTTATAAATGAGACTTAAAAGAAGAGATAGTCCAAGAACAACCTTTGCTTCTACGTTTATGATGTTTGTTCATAAAAGCAAATAGAACGAGTAATTTAAATAATTATTGATGGTTAAGTAAATAATTTTAAAGAGAATCCATCAAGTTGACCTCATTGTCAATATCATCAGTATTTTATTTAAAATAATTGAATATTAACGAAATGTATATTAAGAAGACTTATGCGGTCTGATTCTGGTTGATTAACGAATCCTAGTAGCTTTAAAGCTTTCGTTTAAATTTCGTTATTTAAAGAACATAAGGTCTACGGTTCTTCCTTCATCACTATTCAAGGTTATCTCTGAGCATTCGAAAATATTCAGGAAGGCTTTGCTGAAAGCGCCCAACAACCTCAACAACGTTTCGATTTAAGAGAGCATACAATCCCTTTGCTTAGAATATATTGCGAAGCGGCTCTTTGCTTGCTTTTCCGAGTCATTAAGTAAACTATCTAAGTCAAGTTAGAGGATTAACCAGAACTACAGCGACAGTCCAGACACGGATGGACGCCGTAATTCCGCATTTGCAGCTTAAACAGGGCTCCTAATTTTTTCTTATTTTGCTTCGAATGTCTAGATTCGTAGCACTGGATAACGTCGGCAGCCGAGAACAACAGTCTCTTAAATTGCATCTTGTTTCTCTCCGGAGGGTGAGAGATTTGGCAGAGGGCCAACGGAGAATCTTTTCCCTCCTGGAAAACCGAATGCTTAAAGTGCCATCATTTTCAACGGGGGCTGATGTGGAAATTCAGAGTTTCTACTCGATGTAAAGATAGTAGATGCTATTTTTCGACTTTTTGAAGTGAAATGAAAATCATTTTCCCTGTTGACAATAACAGGGGACTCTTTTTTATTGCTTGTTCATCTGCCCGATCAATTTCGGCTATTCCTTTGATGCAAGATTCCGGCATTATTTTTCTTCACTCTTAAAGTTTGATTTGATAAATTTAAGATTTGATTCGCAAATAAGCCACATAAGAATCACATAAAAACTGAATAGATCAATAAAATTTATAAAAAGAAAGATTATTTTTTTTATCATTATTGTTTCAATGTTGTGCAGTTTTATGCTTTATTCTGTAATATAGGAATGTAAATATTTGTACAAGCTATTAAATTTTGATATTAAATAAGAAATTTTTAAAGTATTGAATAATACTATTGTAGTATGTATTGATGATCTATTTAAATCACTCTGAGAACATCATAAAATTGTTGGAATCAATCATTGAGACAATTTTTTTTTCTGGTAGAGAGTAAGAAAATTTTGATTAACCAGTCATAGAATGTATGCAAATATTTGAAAACATATTAACCCTGAGATTTTTAATTTCGTTTAGAAGGCATAAGAAACTCATTTGCTTTTTTGTAGTCAGTGCATCAATATGAAACCCATCCCATAAATAAGGTGTCTCAAGTATTTTCTTTTCTTGAAAAAAGAATATCCACTCGTTATATCGAGCAAAAACTGTGTGCGTGCAAGTCAACGTTAGCAAGCTAAGATAAAAGTTAACGCTAAAACTTCCCAAAAACCTGGTGGACATCCAGAAACTTTCCCAATGGTATATACAAAAAAGAAGTCTTGTCCGAACAAGTACAAGTGAAAAATCGGACAATATAGCTCAGCTGACTAGACAACTGCATAAACAATGTTTTTCAAGAACCATTTGGCTTTAGAACAATCTGCACTATATCCATTGTTTAAATAAAAAAAAAACAAAACAAGATTTGATATTTCGCTTAACACTACCTGCCTGATTATATTCTGTTAACTCTACATAATGCTTTAATTCATTCCTATTCATAAGATCATTAATTCTCATTTAGTCCTTTCGACTCCACTAAGTATAAAATCCCACAATAGTTACCATTCATACTCCACTCGTTCCGTTAATTCTATTAGACCCCTTTCATGCGCTATAATTACTAAAGGAGACGCATCTGGTGTCAAATGCTGGTCTGTGCTGTCCGAATCTGCTCATATTATATCTTCAACTAATGTATTCAAAAAAAGTTTTTATATTTTTCCCCTAATAATCGTAATACTAACAGTTATTAAATTCAGTACTTTTTTTTTTATTTTCTTTTGTATGCTGATGCCACCTGGGGACCTAATAAGTCCATACTGGACCATAAATAAATAAATAAATAAATAAATAAATAAATAAATTCCCGGACCTAAGTCCAATAGGATACTATTCATTCGTGATTGCAGTGTTAGCGTTATTATGATCAATATCAAATCGATTTCGTCATGGAATCTGATACCAGGATTCTGTAACAGATTAAACATTCATTATAAAGGGGGCGAAATAACTGTATAGCCAACTAGAGCTTTAAGCATTGTTGCTTCTCAAATCAAGATTAAAATTTATCGCTTGCAAATTGTATAAACTGACATGAGTGGCAACTTCATTGGACACGGCCCTCGCAATAGAGTGAACAGCCCTGATTATGGGACATGTGACCACGAGGATATTTAATGAGGCTAATTTTAGTATTTGGTAGGTCGAACAAGGTGGGGAAAACCAATGATTTGATTGATTTAAAACGCGATATGATAGTTGGTGCCAGATAAGCTTAATCAGCCAACTGTTGGGATTCTTTCATACAAGTGTTGATCGTTTTTACCGAGAATGGTGCAGAATCCAAAAAACGTTGAACCAAAAACAGTGTAATGCACATCAACATCTCGTCAACAACAAGCACTTGGGAAGATTGAATACCCAAGATGATAAACAGCAATTAGCTCTTAAAGTCGTTTGCAAAATGCTCATTGAAGAGAGCGAATTCTCGTGCAATTTTCTAAAAACACGACTCCTAAGGACCCTAATACACTTAGGAAAGGATTCGCTTAACAGAATCAAACTTTCAATTTTGTCTTTTGTGTAGTATAACTGTTACTGGGTTTTTCTGAATTAAGTTAAGCGGTACAAAGATTGACAATGAAATATGAACAAATTTTCCAAACCATTATAAAATCGTATAACTTCCGATTTTTGTGAGTGCACATAAATCAAAAATTAAGAATTTCTAATGATTAATTAATAAGAAGATAATAAATATTGCCGAGGTGTAATTTGATTAATTCCTTACATGTTTTCCCAAGTGGGTTAAGATTAATGACCGTGATTCTGAGGCGCATGTTAATTATTGAAAACCTTATTGAATAGCTAAATATTGTAAGAAGAACACATTTATGGTTGGCTATTTCAACATTTGTAGATTGCAACTTTGTATTCACTTAGTTGCTTATGGAAATGCAATTTTGTCAAGAATTCACTCTTGTTTCGCTAATAGATTACATGCGTAGAATATTGACTTTCTTTATTAGAATCATTATTGAATTTTAAATTCATAGCGAGTTTTAGAGTTACTCTTATTTGAAAACAGTAAAAAAGAGAACAATTAGTTTTCTTTATGATCTCATTTTCTATTAAGCTCTGCTTTAAGATTCAGTTAGCCTCTCTGTAGATATTAATGCGTTTTTTTATTTTTCAGGATATCCCAATAAAACTTCAACCGCAGTAGAATTGTAGGTTCATAATTTTTAGAAAGGCTTATTGGGTTTACCGTTTCATTAGGGAAATATATAAATTATTTAATAATCTCCGGAATCAGACAAAATGATATGCACAGGAGATTTCAATATTGACTCAACCATTTTCATAAAAGGAATTTACGGACAATACTGAATTCATAAACTTTGCGAATGTAACGAAGTTTTTCTCTTTATGTTGAAATGACTTTTTATATAAGAGAAGTAAGTTAAACTATACTTAAGCTAAGAATAAGCGAATTAATTTTGTAACCGAATTATTTATAAAGGATTACAATAAAATATATATTAATTAAGATAAATAAAACTCCTTTAATTAAAAGAAAACAAATAAAATAAATAATAGAAACAATGAAAAAAATGAAAAAAGTCACCAAAAGTAGATGTTGAAGGACGAAACAAATGAAACAAAGGTCTTGTGGAGAAACATAGATGAAATACAGAAGAAACACTGAAGGAACGAAGATCTAGTGGAGGAATGTTACACGAACACAGGGAGGCACACAGTTACAGATGAAGAAGGTCTATGATGAACTTTGTTGTAGCTTCACCGCATGTCACCTGCCATCCACAGAGTACAAAACCAGCTGCAGAAACTTCACTTTTAGCTGCGGAAATCTCATAAACGGTTCGTTATCCGAACCATGTTTATATGAACTTTTGTTTTTATCTCGTTGTGGGGAATCACCATCAGAAGTTTGTGACAGGGGTTTAGATACATCCTGTATAAGCGATCCCTTAATTCCTCAACATTTACGATTACCGGATGGTGAGAACCCCCTGAGCCTAAGGTCTCAGAAGGGGGTGGCCGTGGCCTAGTTGGCTCGCTGATCGATGGAGTTAAGCAACTTCAGGCGCGGCCAGCTGCTGGCTGGGTGACAGCCAGTGGCTTGAGGACCACTGCTAGGGCACAGCTGTTGGGGGACTTTAGTTTGATCCATTTGCCGAGTGACCAGTGCTGGATATCCAGTTGCTGGTGATAGCTACTGGTTTGTTCGTCCGCCAACAGCTCTTCCATCATGAACCCTCCGTGCTTCGGAGGGCACGTTAAGCCGTCGGTCCCGGCTGCTACTGTCATCTCGTAGCATTCGTTAGTTACTGAGATGGCGCAAAACTCCCTCGAAGGATTAAGTGCCGCAGATAATCTACCCTCTGTACAAGATAAGGTCTCAGAAGAGAAGCTTCTTATTATCAACCTTTGAAAAAATCTCATCATTTCGTACAAGGTGTTCCACAAAGGAGTCCGTTTAAATGTAAATATCATTTAAACGGAGATCGATAGAAGAATGGAACAAGTGGTATGTTTATTTCAAAAGCCATAAAAATCTGATAAAGAGGTTTCAAAATTAGTTACAAATGTTTCCGACAGGTGGCGCTGCACATATTTTTCAAAATTTCAACATATCTTTACGAATCACGAGTTTTTTTAAATTCGATTTCAAGAAGAAAAAATATTTTTAAGTTTCTGAAACGAACACATAGGACTTCACTCTTAGCGAGTGGTAGACCAACATGAATGGCCTCCTCTCATTGAGACGAACCTTTTTTTTGAAAAGATACTGTATGGCTGCGAAGAGTGATTTTGGAGTAATTAAGGTTTATGGATCCCCAACCCCCCTCCCCCAACAGAAATTTTCTTTTTCTTTTTCGAATCCGTTTCTTGACCTGCTGATAGGCCTGTGCGAATGTACCATTCCGCCATTGCAATATTTTTTTCTCCAATGTTTTAAAAGTTTATGACTAGAAACACATGACACAAGTATAAGTGGCCATTAGATAGTTGAATACATTTTCCTATCAAGTTTGTAAAGTAATTTTTTTTCTTTTCCATTAAAGTTTTGTGCAAAATGTATATGAGTTTATAAAATTAGCATTTGGTTAATTGTTCTAATATTACACTACAGAATTTAAGTAGTAAATAAAAATGAAGATACAAGGTAAATGAAACGTAGAAAATATTTATTTTGCACTCAATAACAATAGAAAGGCCAAGATATCACTTAAAAGTGAAGATGTTAAAGAATAGAATTTTTTGCGTGCTTTTACTCTTATTTCTGCGCTTATTGCTTCTCTTATTTCACTCTTCTGCTCAGTGTTTCTCACTAATCGAAAAAAACCTTCGAGCAAAAAAAAAAAAAAAAAAAAAAAAAAAGGTGACGAGTCGACCCGACCATCTTTTGCGAGGCAGAAAAATGCTTTTTTTTACGACATTAGGTCTCTCGATCGTATCACATCATCCTCTTTTCATTCTCTCTCTCCCAAATTCTCTCCAACGAGATTAAGCATCCTTAGAACCTTGACCACTTCGCTTCTTTTCTTCTTCCCTCTCGGGAGGGCTTTACTCTCTCCCGGTGCAAAAAAAAGAGAGCAAAGAGGGTAAAAGAGATGGAAAAAAACCTATCCAGAGCCTTCATATTTTCTTTGTGGTTCTCAATAAACGGATCAAGGACTCGAATAAAAGATCAGGAAAGTAAACTGACAAATGATATGGCCGGGGTGTCTCCACTGTTATCCATAAAGGCTTCTTGTTTAAAAGGTTAGTGTTTATAGTAAATCGGGTTTGCTGCAAAAAATAAATGGAAAGTTTTCGTGTGAGACGTGTTAAAATGCCTGGCTTGTTATTTTTATTGCAGTTGAAGCAGAGTGTTCAGAAAGTTAATTGAGGAAAGAAATCATTGACGAGAAATATTTAGATTGGAAATGGATTTCATGTATTCATACATTTCCAAACATTGCCATATGTAAAAGAGAATTATGCATATTTAGTTCATTCATCAATCATTAAAACTAGTGGAACAAATGTATATTCACTTGGCCTTAAGCTATGAAGTGCGGGATTGTATTGATTGGAATTCGACATGTAAACGAAGAGTTGGCAGGAAAACAAATGACATCGCAAAAACTAAACACGTCGAGTTGCGTGTTATTGACTGCATCGTCGAATTAAATCAGTTTCATCTGAGGAAATTCATTCCTCCATTAAACTTTCAGTTGATGATAATGAAAAGCAACTGTACACGAATGTTGTCACGTCGTTATCGACGAAGAAGATGAATGAAGAGTAGGTGCAAAGCGATAACGATTTTCATAGTCAATCTATAAAATATTCATTGTTTTTCGTTATTACACCTTTCAAATGAACATGATTCGTTGATTGATATATGAGGATTAAAATCTACTTTTTATGTTAGCGTCTTGTCGTGAAGTTCATCAGGGAAATTAAACTGCAGATGCAACAACACTGGCAAAACGTTCATACTTCTCTGCCAGGCTTGCTTGTATGCCCAGTGAACTCGGGGTTGTTCCCAAAGTGCTCATCCTGTTGTCACTCAAGAGGAATTTCCTATAATTGCGATGATAATTTTAATGATCTTGGTTTGCTTTATAACCCTACGAACCAAAGCCAAACTGCCAGTCCAACGAGTGGCGTCATTGCTGGGCATGACGAAGATTAAAAAAGTTCGACAGAACTCCAGGAACATGAAAGCTAGGGTGATTTTCTTGTATGATTATGTTATTCTAACGCAAGCTATAATCCAGGGACAGGGTTAGCATGTTTCTTGCTAAGCTTTTCAAGTGCCAACTGTACTCTTCTCCAAGCACAAAGTAATATAAAATGACGTAAACATTCTCTGAAAAACTAAAGAATGAGGAAACAAAATTAGAATAAAATTGGAATTTAGAAACGGGAACTGTTATTAACTTTGATTTTTACACTGACAGTAGGTTTCATTTAACAACTACGTAAATGAATTAGAGAGATGGCAGTTGAGTTCCGGAACATTCTAAATCGTCGGCTGTCTTTGTATCTCAGTCTGGACTTTATTTTGAATTATTGCGTGTGAATACTTTGAATAACCGGACACCTCTCCAAAGCGCTTGCGATCGTCCATACACGGCATACAACCTATAAAAGACGTTGACAGGGTAGAATACACTTATAGCAGTTGCTGGAGTCAGTATGAACAGACGACGCGAACTTTGTGCGGAGGAAAGAGGGATAATCATTGGAGTCTACAGATTTGGGCATTCGGTCCAAGAAATTTCAGATATCCCGCTCGACAGTGATGTTATTTTGAAGTGGAAGCGAGGGGGTTGTAACATGCCAACCCAGACCCAGTAAACTAATGGAATTGACAGATCGAGACCGTCATTGCTTGAAACATGTGGTGATGTCAAACCGGAAGGTTTCATTAAAAACGTTGGCACAGGACTTTCGATCACCGGCAGATCGTCGCACTTGGTTTTCATGGACGAACTAACCAAATACCACAGCTCACAATGCGACCCGTCGGTTACAGTGGAGCCAGGGAAGCTGCCACTGGACTTCAGAACAATGGAAAATCATCCTATAGAGTGATGAATCCACTACCCGTTGTGGCGGTCCGATGGACGAGCGAGTTTGGCGAATGCCCGGTGAACGATATTTACAGGACTGTGTCGTATCTGTAGTGGAATTCGGAGGAGGTGACATCATGAATTCCGATCATTTATTTTAGTTCGCGGAACCATAAATATCTAAGCTCGAGATCTGGACAATTTTAAGCTACCGACATTGTGGGAACACTTTGGTAACGACCCATGCCTGTTTCAGCAAGACAACGCTCCCTGTCATACAGCAGGGAAACTTCACTGGCCAGCCCAAAGTCTAAACTTCAAAGCTTTTGAGAGGCAAGCCATGCCAATTTGAAGGACGAATAGAGCAAGATTCCCGCCGACATGTATCGCAAATTGGTGGAAAGTCTTCCTCGAACGGTTGCGGATGTCATTGCGGCGAAAGGCGGCCCTACACGATACTGACGTCGTACAGGGTCCGGTTTAACTTACTGGTATGGGCTGTCCAGTGACTAATGGCCAGGTAGTGAATATGAATGCATCTATTCTGTATTTGCATTAAAATTCCAACACTTGTAATAAGATGACTCAGCTTATTGGATCAAAAAATAAAGCCATTGCTCCATTGTGGTTTTTCATCTCTGAACCATTTTCATTGTTGTCCATCGTAATTAATGAAGTTAAGATACACTAGGCGGAGTGTCATTGTCTTTCCACTTGTCCATCGTATGGAGTGTGCCATTGTCGTTCCACACTTCATAGAAGGATCGTTTGTCTTCACGCTATGAAACCTGAGCCTTCGTTAACCCCTTAAACCCCGTTTGACAGATCGAAGCTATCGTTCGGAAAATTTCAAACCTCTTTTTCAGAAAGAAAGAAGAAGAGATAATTATACAGAAAACCATTCATTCGAAAACAATAGGTTGTTAACATGGCTCTGTAAAAAAAGACATTTTTGTACTACTATTTGAACTTGCTTTATAAATATCTTATCGTTTAACTAGAATAAAACATTGTAACTCAGCTTATTTAACATATGTTAACACATTGAATCCTTCTTGGAATCCGAAGGCTCACAAAATTTCTTTTTTTGATTTTTATTTCCCAAAGAATTATTTTCCCAGTTTCTGGGCTTCACGAATAGGCATAGGACAGGAAATTGAATCCTGCTTTGCGTGGGATAATTCGATTCTATGTCTATTTCACTATGAGAGGAAATTGCTATATGGAAATTGATGGAAAAGTAATTTTTTTTCCTATCTTCCAGATAAAACAGTTCTATTTTTAAGGGAATATATTCGACATTTATACTAGATTCTTCTTCGAATCTTCTTTTTAAAAAAGACTGTATAAGACGAAGAAACCTCATCGATTTTTTTTCTCCTGATGACGGTTGTGACAGACAATTCTTAATTAAAGCTGGGTGCTTTACCTTGCCACATTATTGAATTGCCATGGTGTCTCCTTTAGATAGCACTCGACGTCGAGAAAGAGGGGAAAAGGGCTTCTTTGTTAAAATATTTTCGATCAGCAAAGAAAACGAGCCTTTGTAATGCAAAAAAGTCATTTTTCACATTTTTTTTTTCATTTCGGGAATTAGTTTTTAAAAATTTAAGTTATGAAAAAAAAGGCAGTGTAAGAAGGATTGTTTTTATGTTATTGTTTTCTTAGGACAATTTGATTTAATTGGGAGGGTTTAAGAAAGAAGATAAGTAATGTAATGAGGTTAGGAAAGGATAAAAATGAACATAGACATGTCATAACAAAAATAATTTAACCGTTTAAGCTCGAACTTCGACCCCCTCTTTGTGGGGACATCTTAAAGCTATTGTGTACGTTGAGAACAACAATCGATATACTTTGCTAGTAATTATGTAGTCATATCCTGAATAGTGGGTTTACTGTGATTTTTTTTTCTGTAGGTAAATACATTTAACTAGTTTTGATCTTTGTGCTGACAGAGCTTGCAGATGTTTGTCTCCATCGTTTAGATCATCTTTTACACATTGTCATTTCCATAACTCATCTCTAATTCTTTGCAACACTAAAAACTGGTGATTACCATAAAGTTATGGAACACCAGTTTTATCTGAAAACACAATTACTGGTACGGTAAATATTCGGCATTGCATTTCGTAACAATATCTGTGTTTTCGTGGCTCTACGGTGGACAAACAATATTCGTTGACAGAACTTTTAACCCCACAAAATTTTCACTATTTTTTAACGTTTATTTATTTTTATTTTGGAAGAATATAGATAAAGAATTCCTTAATGAATTACAGCCTATTGGATTATTATTGATTCATATAATGATATCACGATAATATTGATGCACTTTGAGGGCCAACATTTAGTAGAAGATCGGCATAGTGAAGATAAGGTTAGGTTAGCCTAAACTGTAGTTATGCAGTTTTAATTAAACTGCTGTATAAGTGAACTCCACTGATATGCAAACATTCTAACTGAAACTCAAGTGAGGCTCAAATACGAGGAAGAATCAAAAAATATCCACACTTTCGCCATAGCACATCTTCAAGGTTGTCATACTGCTTTTTGCGCATGCGTGCTTACTTTGCGCTGCGGTTACGTGTGCGAAATTTGATCCCGATCGCGTTATTTGTCTTCCGGCTATTATAGTGTAAACACGGCCACTCCGGTAGCAGTTTGCATCAAGGAGCACACGGCTTTCCACAACCGTTCAAACTATCACCAAGTTGAATTTAGAGGCACTGGAACATCTTCCCTACAGCCCAGATTTTGCTCCCTCAGACTTTCACCTGTTGGGGACGCTCATGGAATCTCTGCGAGGTCGTAAATTTTCCACAGACTTAGACGTACAGGAAGCGGTGCAAAAGTGGCTTCGCCACCAACTGAAAGCCTCCTTTTTGAGGGAGCAAGATCTAAGCTGTAGGAGGTTGTTCCAGTACCTCAAAGTTCAACTTGTTGATGGTTTGAACGGTTTGATGTTTACACTGGTAAGAGCTGGAAGGTAAATGGCGCGATCAAATTCAAATTTCGCACACTTGAACGCAGTAGTGTTCGCTGGGAAATCGTGGACCATCCCCCATACAGTACCTATCTGGCACCCTCGGATTATTACCTCTTCGGCCCAATGAAGAAGACCAACACTTCTCGTCTGATCGTGAAGTGCAACATGCTGTGCGGCAGTGGTTACGCCTACAGTCGACGACGTTTTATGCAGCTGGCATATCCAAATTGGTGTCATAGTGGGAAAAATGCATTGCCGTTGGTGGTGGATATATAGAAATATAAGTAATGAACTGCTACTCCTGCACAGCTAATGTCGTCTTGTTTGACCAATAAATTGCTATAAAAAAACAATTCGTGGAACCGACTTATTGATTTGCCCTCGTATATAGATTTGATTATTTTTTGCAAAAACCATTTTTGGTAATTTATTTTTAATGAATAAAATTAACCAATCCTTAATTCAGTAAAACTTTTGTGATTAAATGGGGCCGCCTAGTTTATTAATAACTCTTTAATAGTTTACTGGAGAGAAAGAGAAAGATTAGTGTAATCACATAAGTATTCTTTACTCATGATAAAGCGGATGCCCAAGAGAATGAGCTCACGCTTCTCATTAAAAATGTGATTTTTTGGCAGTTAAATGTCATCCCCTTTTATTCATTTTAACGTTTGCAGTTGGCTTTTAAATTTTAACACAATGTTTGTTTTATGGTCTCTCAAAAATTTCCGTTTGTAGCAGAAAAGAAAATCTTAAACATTTTTATTAGGAGACATAAAGAGAAAATTTTTAAGTGAAACTTTGGAAACAAAGACACTGACTGAGGAACGAGATAAAAGTTTTTATGAATATTTTAAAGTTAAGAGAGAACGGGATTTTTATTCTTTCCTTAGAAGGTGGAACGAATTGTGAGTGATGAATTCAAGTGCTCATGCAGAATGCATAAGTTAAGAAGAAAATTTTTTTTTTATTGTAAATAGTCAAGAGGGAGTTATGCAAATAAAGAAGAGGTAGGAAGAGAGAGAGGTTTTACAAGGTGTTTCAAGTTTTCAGTGACATTTACTGTGACGTCTACACGATTCACCTTGAAGTCGGACAGACTATTTTTTCTCCCTTGCAAACAGTTGACAAGGCCCAAGATGCTGTCGTCTCTCACCTTTTTGAGATGCCACGAAATGTCGCTAACGGTTTCTATCATTCGCCGCTGACGTAGGTTGGAAAATGCTTTTGCAGCTTTTTATCACCTGGTTCGATTTCTAGAATGACTTGAAGCAACTGAAAATGCCATTTTTTAAAGTAAAGATGGATGGAAGAAAGCATTTCTGGTTTCTTTCTGTCCACAGTGTTTTATTGATATTTCTAGAGTTTTTTTTGCAATATAAAACGACATAACTTTTTTGTTGTAACACTTTGAGATCCAGTTACTTATTAAAGAAAGGTAAATCAAAATCATTTCAATTTAGATGGTTTGGAATTGAGATGTTTTGGAATTTTATAAAAATATAACATCGGATTTAATAAAATGCAGGGTGTTTTAAGAATCACCTATATTTTGTCAGATCTTAGAACCGAAAGTATGAATAGTAGGATAATGGAGCTATAAGAAATTCAAAAAACTTATTTAGTATACTAGTAAATATAGGATGAGGCAAAAGTCTGGTATAGAGCGTATAACTCGAAAACTATTTGGTGTAGGTAATGAAATTAAAAATATTATTACTAATCAGAAAAGGGGCTACTTGTAGTGATATTTTCAAGTTTATGCAAGAAAGTGTTCATGAATTTTGGAATTTTATTTCCTAAATATGACAGATAGAGGCATTGTGTCAATTGTAGAGCATCCTTCTATTACATTAAATCGAATGTTGAAAGCGTTTTTTTCTCGAGGGGGGGCGGGGCTAATTAAAGTAAAATTGTTTGAAGTTGGTAAGGTACTTCGTTATTTGCAGAAGTTGTTGATGTGTATTGCTATCATATTGGTATCGGTTTGGTGATTTTTTTCAGTATTGATTCAACTACTGCCTGGCCTCTTTTTCTCTGTCAATTAAGTGGTTTGGTCCGCACCAACGATGGGCTTTTCTGCAAATGACGTGAAGTACCTTACCAACTTCAAACGGCAATATTAGTTCCTCTCCAATGCATTTCTCTTTGAGCTAATTAGTATAGAGTCGCCATTTTGCATTTTGTGACGGTGACAGTGTGTTGTAAGCTATAGGTTAACTTCAAAATCATTAAATAAAATATGGAAGACGTGAAAAAAATGAGATGGACAAATTATTATTAAAAAAAATAATGCAGTCTTTAATATTACAGAGTGTAGCCTCGGAACATGTCTTGGGCCCAATTCTCGATTTGGAAGAAGAATTTTATCATCATTAATATTAATAAAGTATAGAGTTTCAATAGAACATACCAGTTATGTAAATATGAAACCGAAATTTTTATATAGAAAATACACGTTTATTGTATGAAAATGATAAAAGATATTTTATTCGAAGTATTGCCCATCGCTCTTTTAGGGCAAACCAGTCATCGAGCCATTTTCATTAGAAGTGAAGCGCTGCTCAGCAAGTGCGTGTCCCATCGATGCAAATAAGTAGTAATCGGAAGGAGCCAAGTCTAGTGAGTAAGCTGCATGCGAAAGTATTTCCCAAAAAAACGCCTCAATCGTTTCCTCGACCAGTTTTGCTATGTGTGATGGCGCATTATCATGAAGCAAAATCACTTTGTGTTACCTTTTTTGATATTCTGGTCGTTTTTCACGCAAAGCTGGATTCAAATAGATTTGTTGTTGCGTTTGAGCATCATCCTTATCCAACCCAACAAAATGCTTGCAATTTGCTGTCTTCAAACTTTTTCGGTGGTCTTCCACGTTCTTCGTTTCTCATGTAAAATCGTCGCTTTTGAATTTTTTAAACCACTCAAAGCACTGATTTATCAAGAGCATGCTCACCGTAAGCTGTGACAAACATTCGATGCGATTCTGCAGCAGTTTTCTTCAAATGGTAACAGAAAATCAATGCTGTCCGCAAATCGTAGATTCCGAGCACAAAATTCGACATGTTCAACGCTATTACAAATAAACTGTTGTATGAAAGTTATATTGTTCGTGAGTTGAAAATCTTTATCAGATGGCGCCAACGACGCGGTTTGATGTAACTACATTAACATCAAAGGGCAAATTCCGGTTTCATATTTATAGACCTAGTACAGAACTCTGTATAATATAAAAATTTTATGAAGGATGGCCATCTAAAATTTGACGTAATATATGGACGGTCACTTTCCGTCTGAATTTGACATTTTGTTACAATATCAGATCGGTTTTCTATACGTACTCCCCCCCCCCCCCTTAATTGACTTAGTGAATAAAATTTAATAATGTTCTGCAAACATAAAGAAAAAGTTAACTTAATTCTTTGGAATAACGTTTTTTTTTGTAATTAAATATCGCGTCTAAGTGCTAATCTTTTTCTAGGAAAAAATTGAGGGAACAGAGTTAAATAATGAATTGAAATTGCTAATCTTGATAAAACAATTTTATCGCCGTATTAATAAATTATTTCATTATAATTTCTTAACTTTCTAAAAATTCATTTGTATTTTATTAAATTTTTCTATTGGAAAAAAAACAAAACAAAATAGAAGACCATCTAAATTTAACCCGAAATCCTCGTGCATAGATTACAAGAATTTTAAATTTCCTTCAAGGAAGTTTAAAGGTGAATAAAGTCTATTGCTTTAAAATTACATTGGATATTATTATGTGTATTCGCGCAAATTCTGTTGCTGTTGTAAATATGTGTGAATTTTATGGTTCATCATGTAGAGCTCAACATTTTATTAAAAAAAAGTTTTTTGCTGAAAACATCAGTATTTCAGTGATTTTTGTAAAATTGAAAAAAATGCCTTTGTTTCTTTAATGTATGATTTAAATTATAATTAATTTCTCAAAAGCTAAAAAAAAGTTTTATTAATAATTGAGTCATTTTAATTATATAAGAAAGAGCTATATTTAAACTTGGGTCTGAATTTTTAATAGCATTTTATAATGAAATTAATGTTTTCCATTTAAATTTTCCTTTTTTCTGTAGGAAAACTTTTCCTCTGAAAGTTCTTCATATATGAAGTTAATTTATTTAATCAAAATTCAATCTTATTTTAAATTATATTTCTAATTTTGCCTCCTTTCTCCTGCCAGTAAATAGGATTTCTGGGGTATAGAACAAAATTTTCCGTGCTTGACCTTTTAATCTTCAATTCCGCTTTCAGCTTGAAGGGAGATTTTGAAAATTTTCTTTTGAAATTTGCCAGAATTAAAATTTTCCCTTCTCCAGTCACTGCTTATTCTTTTCTTCTGCAAAAGAAACGAGAATTCATTAAGTTTGAATTTTTTTTAAGGTTTTCTTGAAGATAATATTTCATGATGTTTTCTTATCTTTTACTTTGGAAAGAATTAAATTTGAAATTAAATTTTATCAGGATCTAAAACGATTTTTTAAAGGAA